>VMDO01034347.1:0-17086 GCA_007922755.1 Pedetes capensis | reverse complement strand
CAGATCTCAGAAGCTAAGCAGGGTCGGGCCTGGTTAGTACCTGGATGGGAGACCGCCTGGGAACACCAGAAGCTGTAGGCTTGGGAGAAGGACCTGGCAACCCCCTCCCAAAAAGCAATCTGCCATTGAAAACCCTATGAACAGCAGAGAAGCACTGACAATAGTGTTTCCCCTGTTGTACAGAGGGTCGCTATGAGTCAGATACCGACTTGACGGCACCTAACAACAACAACAACAACAATATTAAAATTAAATTTACACAAATTTATCATGGAAACTACTTGAAAAGTTAAAGACACAATTGATGGTTTGTATAAAGTGGCCACTGAAAACAGGTTTGGTACTTTTTCTTTAAATGTCAACATTTGTTTTATAATAAAAATAAATGTAGCCATTCTTTATGAAAGTTGTGTTCTGTACCTGACATTGTACTAAGCATATTGTACACATTGTGTTGATTCACACATCAATCTTATAACCCTGATGGCCATATTACATTATGAAGATGTTACAGTGATAAGAGGTTATGCAATCTGCTTAAAATCATCCAGCTTATAAGGGGAAATTCCAGGATTTTATCTGGAGACTTCATCACCCTAAAATGCATGTACGCTGTTAAACACTTCATGATACTAATTTCCAAGTAGAGAATATGTGTTAGGAAGATATGTCCATTAATTATTTGAAGTGGATGCTTGGGGGTCTTTGGGTTTTATTTTCCCAGAGCAAGACATACAGTGCATTTGTTTTTCTCTTTAGCAAAGGATCTGCTCAACCTTGTCTAAAACATTGTGGTCTTTGGCTCACATCACTTTAATAAAACCCAGGTGTATTTAGCCAGATTATATGACACATGTTCAGGTTCGTGTTTGATTTTAAATTAAGTATCTAGGTGATTTATGTTAAAGAGTTTACCTCCTTCTTTCCCCTGTGGATTCTAATTCCGATCTTCAACCTGCTCTTCCAACACTTCCAGCACTTCACAGTTTTTCCACTTCAACCCTTCCTTGTTATTTTCACAATCACAAGAGACTATTACCTAGCAGAGCACCTGCTATTATTTTCTTTTTTCTTTTAGAAAAGGAATGAACTTATATGAATGTGACTACACTATATTTGACCAAATTCCTAGGAGAAAAGCATGGACTGTTTTTGCTCCCCTAGAAGTATTTGATTATACCAGTATATAACTTTACATTAATGGAGATCATTTAAGCAGCTTAAACACTTAAGCAATTTCCATTTTAAATGTGAATATAAGAACTTATATGAAATTTACTTCCTACTTTTCTCACTTTTTGAAGAAGACTCATGAAGGCAAAGACAATTACATGTCAGGCAGATAACTTGCATTCAAAAATGGTTGATGAATTAGATTACATAAGATAAACAGGCTGGGGTTTTCATCACCAACATGAACTGAAACACAAACCCACATGAAAGTTCCAAGTACTTCATGACTAACTTATTTTATTTCTTCTAGTCTTCCTACAGTTCTTGATTAGTCTAACACCAGACTCACTATTTCCACAATTGTGTAAGACAAGCTTTTGAGTCTACTAAAATTAGGAAACTGAGAAAAGTCTCCGGCCAAAGGCTGTTTTCCATTGACTTTGTTTTATTGCAGTTTTATGTACTTGAAAAACCAACAAAGAGAAAAATCCTCTTTCATGAGATTTCCAGATTTTTTTTCCAGATAAAAGTTCAGTAAAATATGTAAACACTGGCATTGTTATGAAACTCTCAGTTGCTAAGTGTCATTTTGATTCATTATATATGATCTAACAATCTTACATAAAGCATCTGCCTGTAGGTAAAATTGTCTCTAATGCCTAATGCAGCTGGGACCATATGCTTCCCTGGAATATTTGCCAGTGTGTTGGATTGTAGAGAGGGTTGGGTCTCTCTGCCTAAAACTAAGTTTCTCCCTCTAATGTCTCAAACTACTTTTCCAAGATGAGCAATCTCACCATTAATACAACCTACTGGTACTTTCAGTTATTTCACAGCTAAATTTTACTGGAATTTTGGACCTGGATTTTTTAAGTTAACAAGTACATAATTTTAAGATTGTATGTGAAAAATTGAGGCTCAGATAGATTAAATGACTTGTGTACTGAGAATTAGTAGTCAGGCTGGAACATATAATACTTCTTTCTTGATTTAGGACTCTGTCTATGGACTCAGTAAAAACATTTGCTTTTGAAATATTTTTTTCTTGTGGTACTAGAAGTTGAACCCAGTGCCTTGAGCTTGCATGTTTTGCTGTACCGCCAGCCCATTTTTTAAATTTTTGAGACAGGGTCTTTCTAAATGACGTAGACTGCCTCTGGTCTCGAACTTATGATCCTCCTGCCTCTGCCTCCTGACTTGCTGGGATATAGGTGTGCCCAGCTCTTTTGAAATCTTAACTCATTATTTCCTACTGGAAATATGAGATATCTATCAGAATTCCCATGATCTCCTCTTCCATCCCTCTTCTCAGCAGAAATGAGTATGAAGGATGCAAGATAGACAAGTACCACATCAGCAATGAAATATCTATTCAAACGCATTTTCCATGTCCAAGGAGTTGATAATCACTTCTGTATTCTCCACAGACACTTCATTTTTCCCATAGACAGAAGGCGAGCAAACTCAGCCATGAATCCTCTCACAGTAGACAAAGCAGCTGGCCCACAAGTACTGTATGCTTCTGAGAATAGACTTGAGAAAACCTTTCCTTTTCTACTCATAAACCTGCTCCTTAATTCTCCACGTATCTTCCCTAAAGATGGAGCTAACTCCACCATTAGTCACACTAAGTTCTTTATGCTACTTATTCGATTAAGGGCATATTTAATTTCTATAAAAATATCATAAGGTATGTATTATTCTTTCCATTTTATAGTGTGAAAACCTAAGTCATAAAGATGTTCAGGAACTTCTCATAGGCCTTTTGCTTAGGCATTGTGCAAACAATAGTCGAAAGCCCTAGTCATGAAAGCCTAATCATGATCATTATGTCTTTTATATTTACACATCATTGTTTTAACATTCCAGGAATGGAAATATAATCATGTTAGCATTAAACATCCTTATGATTAGGATAATTTCTAGTAAAAATGCTGATTTTGAAGACACATAGTATTTTTTTTTCAGTACTAGGGGGCTGAACCCAGGGCCTCATGCATACTTTGCAAGTGTTCTAATGCAGGTTTGCACCCCCAGCCCCTTTTTATTTTTTATCTTGAGACATGGTCTTACTAAGTTACACTGGCTGCTTCTGGCCTCAAACTCATTATCCTCCTGCCCCTGCCTCCACCTCCTGAGTAACTGGGATTATAGGCACACACCACTGAGCCCACCTAGGATACATAGTACTTTAAATTTAAGATCTGGAAACAAAAATAGGAACAAAATCAAAACATCTCATGAAAAGATTAAATTTGTTGTTACCTCTTAATTTAATTAAGGCTTGCATTGAGACCACAAAATATCTAGATCAGGTAGTAATTCATCAAAGATTCCTTGATACAGTTAACAATACAAAAGAGGAAGCTATATAGATATTTTTCTTACTTGTTTTCATTTTATCCTAAAGAAAGTTATGTATTAGTATAGGGAAACCTTTTAGAACTCTAGTAGACTATTTATTTCATTAACTAAAAACCACAAAATTGAGGAGACATGTGTATGCATGTTGAGGAGGGGTGGAAATAGTCATACACCTTTTAAGTACCCTAAGAAAAGTTTTAAAAATACTTCTTACACAACCACAATCACAATCACAATATATATTCAAGATGAGAAAGCCAGAAAGAGCAAGAGAGACAGACAAACAGATGGAAAGAGAAAGAGAGAAAAACAGGATATAAGGGAGAGAGAAAAGTTGGGAAGTGATATTATGCATGTTTTAGATTGAAATTGTTTTAAAACTAATGTCCGAGTTCTTTTATTACAAGAGCAATGAATGAATTCATTCTGCAGCAGAAAATCAGTGCTTTGCATCTGCTGTAAGAACATCAGTGCAGCGACTGCTGTGCTGTGCTGCTCTCGGACATATTTGTGGTTTTGTTTCTGACCTAACAAGGCTGGGGCTGCAGGCTGAAAGCCACTACATTCACTGCTTCTCTGTAAGCCTTTCTCTTGGCTGATTGACATAGGTGATTTAAACAGTAACAGTTGCCATAATTTTATTGTTGAGGTCTTTACCTACTATTATTAACTTTTAAAAGGAGAAATCTTGTAGTAATTGACAAATAGCCAATTCAATAGAACACAACTTTTGCCTGTTAGTAGGGAAACTTGCCATGCTTCAATATTTTATCTACAAGAACCTACATATCATGTGTATAGCTAGCAAAATCTTGTTTTAATGAAACACATTTAAAATCTGACTTTAATGGAACACGTTTTTACCTTGATGTCATACTTTCTGAAATAAAATACAGGTTTCAATACTTGGCGTGACTCATCAATAAACTGCAGGCAGTCTTGACCGTTATCAGCCACCTGCAAGCCTCTCTCTCTCTCATCAACACTTTCATTTCCTTTGGCTTATTATAAGCTGCTTCACATTTCCCAAGATGAAAAGGATGGGGAAAAGCCTTCCTTACTTCCAGCTTAGTTTAATCTTTTAATAATAGCATTTTATATCTACACAGTATTTTCCCCTTAAATATAACCTACTTATACACTAAAAGATCTCTTTATCCTAGCATCATTATTTGAGGAAATATAAAAAAAAATTGAAAAAATAGCATATGTTGAAAAGATCTTGCATAGAGGAGCTTAGTTTATGGCAAGCATCATAAGGGCATTTAAAAAACCCAGAAAAATAGAGAGTAGCTTAAATTTGAAGAAATATATGGGTGATCCAGAAATGGAAGTATAAAAATGAAGGTCTGGTTTTTAATTAAAGGATTTATTTTGCAATTTTTAACAAAGTACATCTTCCTCATTTGTTTAATACTTTAAATATATAACATGGAATAAGTGAATTTATAGATTACAACATTTGTATAAGTAATCTTTATGCTTTTTAAAAACTAAGACTAGTCAGATATACCCCCTAAAATCATATAAACTGAATAAAATGCTTCAATGTTGAGCAGATCTCAATTGTGTGTGACAAGGATATTTGAACTGATGCCTCTCTGCCTAGTCATCTTTCTAACTAGTCAACATACCTTTGAACTACAGCTGATAATAATTGATCATGACAGATCACTTTATCTTTGTGATCTACATAAGACCTGTCAAAGATCTGTGATGTGACTTCACTATTTAGTGAAAAGACCTTGTAACTCAGACACTAAATGTTTTATCCTGTACTTTTCAGAATGTCTTAGTGTTTTCAACTGCTCCAGAAAGACTCCAAAACATAGCTAAAAATTAGTACAGAAAGCTGGGCCCTATGGAACATGTCTACAATCCTATCACCTGGGAGGCTGACACAGGAGGAGTGTCAGTTCTGTGCCAAACGGTGCTACATAGGGAGTTCCAGGCCAGGCTGGGCTGCAGGAAAAGATCCTGTCTCAAAACAAAACAAGACAAATACAAAAACACAAATAAATAAAAATAAAAAGATATTAGTATAGAAGATTAGTTTTTTCAATGTAAGGATTTTGTCAAGCATGGTGATGCTTGCCTCTAATCCCAGCGACTTGGAAGGATAAGGTAGGAGGACCCCAAGTTCGAGGCCAGAGGCAGGCTACATAACCTAGGAAGACTTTGTCTCAAGATTAAAACAAAAAGGGGCTGGGGATGCAGGCTGGTGGTAGAGCATTTGCAAAACAAGTGTAAGGTCCTGGGTTCAACTGCCAAGAAGTACTAAAAAAAAGGATAAGAAAAGAAAAGAAAATATATCCTTAGTTTTTAAAAATATTCCTCAGGAATTAATTTGCTTTAGGGAAGAAAATAATTCAGATAGATATATCCACTTTTACTAATTAGCAATATCCTAATGCTAACATGAAACATAGAACATAGATACACTTGATGTATATGTTGGTTTTGAAGTAATTTTTATTGTTTTAATTGTGACAAATTTATGATTGGTCATTCCTATAACCTACACAGAAGTAATTCAGCTTTATAAATCTTAGTTCTCAGATTCTTGGGTACTTCTTTTTTACTCTAAGAATGTGATCTAGTCACACAACTTTTCCAACTGAACAGGTCATGTTAACTCTCCACCATGAGGACTACCTGAATTATTAACACAAAGTCAAATAAATTCTTAGTCAATTGCATCTTTTATGCAATTATCTTTTATGCAAATGGCTAATGATGACCTATTAGCAATATTCCAGTTGTATTCTAGTCTTTTAAATATTCCTTGGTGGTTTGAAAAATCATTCGGTACCTACTGTGAAGTTAAAAAAAAAACCTCAACATATTTGAATGCTTGCTGCTGAACATGCTAAATGAGCTAAATAATGGGAAACACATTTGCAATATACTTTAATGGTAAACCTATCCAATTTGTGATTTAAGAGGTCAATCTATTGGTTAGTTTTGCATTCTTAGTAACTTAAGGAGAAGCAGGCTGGGAAGTGTGCCCTCATAGGCCTTATAAAACTGCTACAGTTATTTTGACTAATAGACATTTATGGCCAATGTTCTGCTGGTAGACAAACACCCTTGTAAGGTTGTAAACTAGTAGGAGAGCTCACAGAACCCTGAACTGTCCACAGCCATAACTGCAAGGTAAAATCCAAGGAAGAGATGAAACAATTTTCTATGTTAGTGATTTAGGCAATGTAGACAACCCACAAACAACTCAAGCCTGTCTCTCATGAAAGTGTGTGTGCGTGCGTGCATGCATGCATGCGTGTGTGCGTGCGTGTGTGTGTGTGTATGTAGCCTTGGTCCTGTAAGTCAACAGATGAGATTCAATCAGTAATTTTCTACCCTCTGAACCTTCCCTTCAAACCACATTGCTCTCTGTTGATTAATAGAAGTCCCCTTTCCTCCAGTTGCCTCTTATGCTCCCTTATGGGACAAAGCCTATGATTAATAAATGTAAAAACTACCATTATTTTTGCTATACTATATGATTTCTTCAAATAGTGTGAGCCAATAAAATAAATTTCTGTTTTGGTAACGTTCCCAGAGAAAATTACATCCCAAAGATTATAACTTATGATAAATAGATTCCTAGGTACAGACACAACCACATTTTACCCAAAAGCTTTCACTTGAAGAGTGAGAAAGTGACAAGAAGCAGAGCATTCACTTTTCAGCAATTGACTAAAATTTGTCATTTCTGTACACTCTACTCTCATTCTTTGTCTTTCTGGGGAACATGTGACTGGGTAGGATCAGATGAATATTTTCATCTTACACAAATGTTGTAATTGCTTCCATTTCTTCCTTTATTTGAGATGTTTTTCCATGTAATGTATTATACCACTTACAAGTGAAGCATTCTTTTCTTATTTTTTTTTACATAATGTACTCAATAAAATAATTTTGTGTAAACTTCAAATATAAGGATAATCATGTGAAGAATTCTTGGCCAAGAGAAAACAAGAAACAAACAAATAACAACACACTTTTAATTTTGCCCATCCAGAACTTACCAGTTTGATTTTAATAAAGAAAATTCTTTATGCAGTTTGAAGTAACTCTGTCAATATTGCTAGGGCTCAGGGAAAGATACCCTCAAATTATGATTTTTTTGGCATACTGAGCAGTGTGATCTAAAGGAGATTAAGAGGACTTAAAAGCAGTCTCATAATCAAGATCCCTCTAACCTCCTCTTGCTTCTCCCTCACTTAGCATAGGGAGACACTTTCTGCAAAATTTCCTTATCTGCCTAAAGTCTGACCCATCAAAGGATACACAGTTACCTGTGGTCTCTTCCGTGAGCTTTCATTAACCTCATATTCCTGGAAGGAAGATGGAAGTTTGTTGACACACCTGGACAAACTTTTGTCATGGACAAGACTGCTGTTCTCTATTTCAGTCCTACAGAGAATCATTTACAATTTACTGTCTGTCCTGAGGGGCCAGTGGACTTTGTCCCAGGCCACTCTATGTTTTCCAAGACCACTGAGTTCCCCTAAAAACTATTTACACTTAGAATTATTCTACATTCCCCACCCTACGCTTCCCCTATAGAAAAAGAGGCATATAAGTTTCTAAATCATGTTGGACCAGTGGGTAATCATATTATTTAAATTTTCCCCCATGGTATTATTTCCCCCTTTTCACATTAATAAATTTGTGTGTCTTTTTCCACTTTCATCTATCTATTATAAGTTTATTTCAACAAACCTTCAGAAAACATAGGACAAATACACTTCACTCCTATAATATAACAATCTTAATTCATAATGTTTTGGAGAACAGAAGGAATCAAATGTTTTAGAAAGAAATAGGAGAAAGAATAAGGATGACATATTTTGAACATAGATTTTTGAAATATATATGCATTATCTAAAAATCTATAATGATAGTTAAATTTGCCATGAAATATTTTCAAGTCCATGAATAATAGTACTTAAAATTTGAAGAGTGGTAATTTTATGCTAATCTTTTCAGGAATTTATATGTTACATTTATAACAATCTTATGGATATGTACTGTTATTATTCCCAGTTGTAGGTGTGGAAACTGAAGTTCTGAGAGTTTATGTAGCATTTCAAAAGTCATGAAGGTTGGAGATAAGTGGTAGACATCTGTATTTCTCCCCACTAGCTACATCTCAGCATCCCTCTTCCCCGCCTATCATTGCCTCTTGAATTACACTTTCATTAGAATAACAGGAATCAAATATTATGAGTAGAGTTTTTCATAAATACTGAATTCCAGAGTTTTCAGACATAAAATACATTATTAATGACTTTAAATTATGTTCTGCTATCACATTTTAACCAAGAAAATTGTAAGTAAACTTTCCGTAGACTCACTTCTACTGAGATAAATTTCAAAGGTATACTTTATCCACTAAATTTTAGCTTTCTTCACTTTATTTAGCTAATTCTGTAACTTAATTGAAGAAAATATTTTTTTTTCAGAAAGTTAAGCTTTGGGTACATTCTCAGAGTTTTTATCAATTATTTTGCTTGTTTTTAGGGGAATGTGTCAGTAATAGAGAAGCCAGTGTGGTAACTCCAATGGCCTGGGCTCTATCAAAAAATAAACATAATTTTTTAGTGGTGACAGTCCTGTATTAACAAGTAATAGAACCAGTTATTAGTGAAAACTCAAATGAGCAGACACCTAAAACTTCACATAAGAAGAGTATTTCAAATATTCTGACATTCAATACTGTAATGCAGTATAAATGTTTTAACATTGTCTTATGAAGGCAATTTTAAGTTATCATGTAACATTTGAAATGACTTTAAATTGTGAATTATTAAAATAATAGTCAATGATAATGACAGCTATACTCCTTTGCTTGGCCATGGGAAACCCAGGTATCTTGTTAAGTATTAGTCTGAGTATGTCTGTGAGGGTGCTTGTAGAGAAGATAAACATGTAATAAGAAGACTGAGTAAAGCTGAGTGCCCTTCTCGGTGTGGGTGGCCCTCATCCAATCTGTTCAAGGACTGAGTAGAGCAAAAAGGCTGAGTAAGGGAGAATCTCTCTCTCTCTCTCTCTCTCTCTCTCTCTCTCTCTCTCCACACACACACACACACACACACACACACACACACACACACACACACACACCCTTACTCTCCTCAATGTGAGATAACAATATTCTTCTGCCTTTGAACTCTCAGGCCTTTGGACTCAGATTGGAACTATGTCATTGGCTCTCCTGAGTCTCCAACTTGTGGATTGCAGATCTTGGGACTTCTCAGCCTCCATAAGCATGTCAGTCAATTCCATGTAACACAAAAATATCTGTATCAATCAAGGTACTCCAGAGAAGCAGAACAGAGAATCCTGATAGAGACCTAGGTACCAAGAAGTAAGGTGCTGCTATAATGAATACATAAACACATCAAGCAGTTTTGGACCTAAGTAATAGATAGTGGCTTGCAGAGTTTTAAGGCACTTGCTAGAAATAAGGATTTTAATGGCAATTCTAATGCTATCTCAGATGGAAATGAGTAACATGTTAACTGGAAACTGGAGGAAAGGTGATCCTTGTCATAAAGTAACATACAACTTAGGTGGACTATTTTCAGTGTTGTGTGAAAGGAAGAACTTATGGATGATGAAATTGATTTCTAGCTGTGTAGATTTTAAAGCAACGTCTTGAAGTAGTGGCTTGGTTTCTCTTGAGTACTTATACTAAAATATAAAAGAAGAGAGATGAATTGAAGATAGATTGGTAAGCAAAAAGGAACCAGATTTAGAAAATCCTCACTCTAACTACACACACAATGAGAAAGATTATTCTGGAGAGAACACTGAGGGTCTGGAACACTAAGGGTCTGACTGAACAATCACATGATAAAGGGATCATAGGTATGACACATGGCTGTCTCACAGGATGCCAGGAATATCTATGGGATTTGTTGTTGTTGTTAGGTGTCATCAAGTTGGGCTGGATTCATAGCCACCCACATAGGGCTTTCAATGGCTGATTGTTTCAAGATTGGGTTTGGGAGTGCATTGCCATGTCCTTCTCCCATATCTATGGGATTATACCAGCAGAAATATTGCCAGCTGGGACTAACATGGACAGAAAAGATAAGACAAAGTAAAGAAAAACTGCTATATTTATTAGGTTCTACAAGACCAAACTATACAGATGTTGTTGTTTTTAGGTGTAGTAGAGTCATGTCTGAATCAGAGTGACCGTTATAGGGTTTTCAATGGCTGATTGTTTCGGGATTGCCTTGGGAGTGGATTGCCACGTCCTTCTCCCATTGTTGTGGTGCAGGGAATCGAACTCGGGACCTCAGAGACTGCAGAGTGGTGCTCTACTAACTGAACGAAATCCCAGCCCCAAACTATACAGATAGTCCTCTGCAAATGTGTACTACTCTTATAGAAAAGGAAAGAATGGCTCTGAAGGCAATGCAAAGGTCACTAGATATGCTACCTTGGTTATTAAGGGTAGAGCTATTACGTATGTTCTTAAAAAAAAAAAAAAGGACAGTCTCTCCAGAAGCCATGGGAATGAGGCCAATCTGCAAAGACAGGAAGCAGAGTCTTGTATGCACAATGCCCTATAGCACATTGTTGGGGTCAGGATGGCTCCTCTCATTGGTTCCAGAAAATGGGAACTTAAGACCTAATGGAATGAGCTTTACTAAGTTTTGTGCTAATTTGACACCTGTCACCTCTTTCTTCTTTCCTATGTTTCTCTTTTGAAATGGAAATAGCTATGTATGTCTGTTCACTATTTTACTTAGGGAACATATAACTTGTCAGGTTTTACAGAATCACAGCTAGAGAGGAATTCTGCTTCAGGATGAATCATACTTTGGGTGTCACCCATATCTGATTTAGTTGATATTTAGATAAGACTTTGGACATGAGAATATAGAGTTGCTGGATGCTGGACTGGTTTGAGGCTTTGGAGTTATTTGGATGGAATGAAGGCATTTTGCATCTGAGAAGGACATGAGTTGGAGGAATCAGAGACAGATTTCAATAAACTGAACTGTAGTCTCTCCAAATTCATGTTGAAGCCTTGATCCTCTGTGTGACTATATCTGGAGATAGGCCTTTTAAGGAGGTAATTAAGGTTAAATAAATTCATAAAGGTACTGTCATAATCTGATAGGATTTGTGACCTTATAAGAAGAGGAAAAGAAGAGATATCTCTCTATCCACATGTATGCACTAAAGAAAAGCAATGTGAGGATACGGTGAAAAGGAATCATGTTCTTATGTGCTCTTATACATAAAAGAGGGAGGCAGAATATTAAGAACCATAACAACAGAGAAGGATTCACTCTAGTGATTAAACTTTAAGAAACTGGAAAAAAGAAGAGGAAATTAAGCCTCAAGCAAGCTGAATTAAATATAATAGATTGTTATTGTTGTTGTTGTTATTGTTGTTAGGTGCCACCAAGTTGGTGTCCAACCCATAATGCCCCTGTGTACAACAGGCAAAACAGTAGTGTCAGTGCTTCTCTGCTACTCATGAGGTTTTCAATGGCTGATTGTTTTCTTAGAGGAGTGGGTTGCCAGGTCCTTCTCCCAAGCCTACAGCACCTGGTGTTTCCAGGTGGTCTCTCATCCAAGTACTAACTAGGCCCAAATCTGCTTAGCTTCTAAGATCTGATGGGATCTGCCACCAAGTGATATGGCTGCCTGCATAACAGATTAGATATAAAACAAATGAAATATGCTGTACAAAAAATAAATTCAACAAAACCAAAAGTACATTCTTTTAGAAAGATAAACAAATTGACAACCCACTAGCTAGACTAACAATGAATTTAAGAAAGAAATTCCAATTACTGAAAGTAGGAATGAGAAAGGTAACCTTACTAGTGACCTAACAGAAATAAAAATAATTACAATTGAACAAGATGAACAATGATACATTGAGTATTAAGCAATATATACAAAATGGACAGATTCTTATAAAGACATAGACCCCTAAGGTTAGCTGAAGAAGAAGTTAGAAAGTCTGAATTGAAAGCCAGGCGTGGTGGTACACACCTGTAATCCCAGCGGCTTGGGAGGTGGAGGCAGGAAGATGGCAAGTTCGAGACCAGAGTCAGTCTGTGTAATTTAGTGAGACCCTGTCTCACAAAAGTAAAAATATGGGCTGGGGGTGTGCAGCTCAGTGGTCCAGTACTTGCAAAGCATGCAAGCGTGAGATACTGGGTCAAACCCCTAGTTCCACACAAAAAATAAAAGAAATAAAAGAAAGAAAGAAAGAAAGAAAGTCTGAATTGAACCACAATAAAGAAAATGAATCAGTAATCAAAAATCCTCCCTCCCTGCAAAAAATTCATCAGCAATAACAACAAAACACCTCAGGATCAGATGAGTTTATATAAGCCTTAAATAAGAAACAATACCAATCTTTTGCAAAACATTTCAACATAAGAGAGGAGCAAATAGTTCTTAAGTCATTCTCTGAGGCCCATTTTACCCTGACATTGGAGCCATCGCAAGATATCACATGAAAATGACAGCCACATATAACTTATGAATAGTCACAAGAACCCTCAACATAATGCGAATAATCAAAATCCTGCAACAGGAAGGAGGATTTACTAATACTCATGACCAAATGGAAATCACTCCAGAAATGTTAGGTTGGGGTTCAATATAGAAAAACAATTAATGCAATACACCATGTTACTAAACTATACAAAAATAATCTCAATAGATCTGGGGAGAAAAGCCACTTGACAAAGTATAATTTATTTCATAACAAAACCATTCAACAAACTAGAAATAGAAAGAAACTTCTCCAACCTGATAAAGTATAACTATGAAAAATGTATAGCTAACATCCTACATAAAGGTGAAAGACAAAATCTTTCCCCATAAGATTAGGAATAGGACAAAGATAATTGTGCTTGCCACTTCTATTCAACACTATATTAGCAGTTTTAGCCAGGAAAATTAGGCAAGAAAGAAAAAAGCATCCAGAGTGGAAAGGAGAAAATAAAATAACCTCTAATTGCAAATAACATGCCCCCCAAAACAATTACAGTTAATGAACAAATTTAGTTAAGTTTCAATATACAAACTCAATGATGAAAAGTCAGTTGTATTTCTAAATGATAGCAATGAACAAACTAAAATTGAATAAAAAACAATTCTATTTAAGCAACATCAAACCAATAAAATATCCAGAAATATGTTCATCAAAGAAGTGCAAGATTTCCAAATTAGAAACTAAAGCACTTCATTGAATGAAACTGTAGGAAACCCAAATAAATGAAAAGATATAAAGAGGGACTCCCCTCAAGCCCCCCAAAACTAATGTGAAAACAATGATCGTCTGTTTCTTTGAGGTGAGAGGGATTGTGCACTCAGAATTTGTTCCTCTGGGTCAAAGGGTCAACCAAAGTTTTTACTACCAGAAATTTTGAGAAGATTGTGTCAAGATTGTCAAAATTTGTGGAAAAATGTCCCCATCTGTGGCAAACAGGTGCCTTGTTCTTCCACCATGGCAATGCATCTGCTCACGCTGTGGTGAGTGTTCAGCAGTTTTTGATTAAAACCAGCAAGACCCTTGTGCCTCACCCTTCCTAATCACCAGATCTCATGGCAAGTGAACTTTTTTATTACCCTCTCCCATGATAAAAAGCCCTCACCGAGAAATGCTTTGCCAATGTGGTGGAGGTGAAACAAAAAATGGCAGAAGCACTAAAAGTCATCAAAACCAAAGAGTTCAAAACCTGTTTTGAGAAGAGGAATAAACTTCTTGGTAGGTGTATTGATCAAGCATAGAGTACTTTGAAGGTGACTGAAGTTTGAACTTGTAAAACTACATGTATTTTTATAAATAAATTCCAGAGTTTTTTGAGTCCTCCCTCATACTCTGTGTTTATGGACCTAGAGACCTAATATTATCAAGATGGTAATACTATCCAAATTGATTTATAGATTCAGTGAAATCCCTATTAACTGCCTTCTAGAAAAGGTTTATAAATTGATCCAAAATTCATATGAAATTTAAGAATACCAGTTCATTCAAAAACAACCTGAAAAAAGAATAAACTTATAAAATTCATACCAATTTCAAAATTTATCTTAGAGCTATAGTAATCAAGACAATGTGGTACTGGTATAGGAGTAGGTTGATTATTTGACTAGAATTGAAAGTCTAGAGATAAAATTGTACATGCAGTTGATTTCTCAACCAGGGTGCCAAGACAATTAAAAGGGTAAAATACAGTTTTTCACCAAACAGTGCAGACCCATTGTAAACCAACCAAAAGAATGAAAGTAGACCTCCATCTGACATTAGATGTTACAAGTAACACAAATTGGATCAAAGATCTACACGTAAGAATTAAAAATATTAAACTATTAGAAGAAAAATAAGTGTAAATTTTAGTGATGTTGGATCTAGTAGTGATTTCTTGGAACTTAGAGAAAGTACATGCAGTAAAGGAAATAGATAAAATGGACTGTTATGGATAAATGGATAAAATGGACAACATTATGGACTACAATGGACCAAATGGTTAAAAACTGATAAAATTAAAAGCCTTTGTGTTTCTTAAAATACTATCAAGAAACTGGAAAAATAATCAATGGAATGGGAGTATTTATAATTTACATATCTGATAAGGGACAAATTACTCAGAATATATGAAGAGCATTTACAATTCAACAATAAAAAGACAAATAATGTAATTGAGAAATGAGAAAGGATTTGAATAGATATTTCTCCCAAAGAATATCCAGGCATGTACCTTATAATGACATTTTGCTCAATGATGGACCACATATACAATGCTGGTCCTATAGGACTTTTTTTGTCTATTGATGTTATAGTTGTCTTAGTTTGTATAAGTACAGGATATGATGCTCACACAATGACAAAATTGTACATGAAGGGAGTTCTCAGACAATACACTATAAATAAGGGAAACATGGCTATTCAAATTACCAATAAGCACACGAAGGGATGCTCATTGGCCATAACAAAAATGCAAATAAAATGCAAATACAAATCAAAGCCACAAATAAATACCACTGCAAGGATTAGAAACAAAGAAATGGACAATAATGAGTGTTTTGTTGTCTTTTTTTTTTTTTTTTTTGGTGGGGGATTTTTTTTTTTTTTACATGGAAAAACTGGAGTCCTCACACATTGATGTTAGAAATGTAAAATGCTATAACCCCTTTGGAAAACATTTTAGAAGTTCCTCAAAAAGTTAAACATATACATATTACCCAGCAATTCCAATTATAGGTTATACCTAAGTATAATAAATTTTTATGTCTGTACAAAATCTCTACATTATCATTCATCCATAGCAACATTACTTATAAAAGTGGAAAAAATAAAAGCATACCAATTAATGAGTTAATAAAAACCTGTATATTCATAAAATGGAATATTAGTTAGCCATAAAAAGAAATTAAGTACTGATACATACTATATCCCACACACATCTGTGAGTTTACCGCACTGTGGGGACTGTGTGTTGCAATGAGGCTAAGAGCTCTGCCACTGGTACCCCAGATATGAGCAAGCTTACCCATGGTGGACAGGTTTTCAGCTGAGCTTCCAGACTAAGACAGACTAGGGAGTAGGACCTAGTGAACCACTCCCGAAACAACTAGCCATTGAAAACCCTATGAATAGCAAAGGACACTGTCAGTCATAGTGCTAGAAAATGAGTCCCCAGGTTGGAAGGTACTCAAAAGACTACTGGGGAAGAGTTGCCTCCACAAAGTGGAGTCTACCATGATGACAGAAATGGAGAAAAGCCCTAGGGTCCTCAGTTTGCTGATGGGGCATGACTCAAAATGAGGAGAAACAACTGTAAACATCCATTAATAATTGGAACATGGAATGAATGTAGCATGAATCTAGGAAAATTAGAAATCCTTAAAAGAGAAATGGAGTGCATAAACATTGACATTCTAGGCATCAGTGAGATAAAATCGACCAGCATAGGCCATTTTGAGTCAGACAATCACATGGTCTACTATGCTGGGAGTGACAAACTAAAGAGAAATGGGGTTGCATTCATCATCAAAAAAGACATTTCAAAATCTTTCATGAAATACAATGTTGTCAGTGATAGAATAATATCCATACGCCTACAAGGAAGGCCAGTTAATATGAATATTATTCAAATTTATGCACCCACCACGAAGGCCACAAATGAACAAAGCGAAGATTTCTATCACCTTCTGCAATCTGAAATAGATCAAACATGCAATCAAGACATGCTGATAATCACTGGTGACTGGAATGCAAAGGTTGGAAACAAAGAAGGCTCACTAGTTGGAAAATATGGTCTTGGAGACAGAAACAAAGGTGGAGATCACATGATAAAATTTTGTCAGACCAATGACCTTTTCATTACAAATACATTTTTCAACAACATAAACAGAGACTATACATATGGACTTCACCAGATGGAACATACAGGAATCAAATTGACTACATATGTGGAAAGAGAGGTTGGAAAAGCTCTGTACAAAATGTCAAAACAAGACCAGGTGCTGACTGTGGATCAGACCATCAACT
>VMDO01034346.1:0-17075 GCA_007922755.1 Pedetes capensis | reverse complement strand
CATCATCACTCAAATGCAAGGGAACACCAGGGGTAGATTCTCTTTACAGAGGGAGGAGGTGGGCCCTACCTCTTAGACCAAGCAATGGGAAAGTTTCAGCAGACAAACACACAAAACATGAAACAACATGCTGGATGGGAATATCCTATAGACCAAAGCTTCTCAACATCAGGGAATCTTGATTTCTGGAGATGCCAGAAGCAGAATTCAGAACCTTGATTATAAATATGCTAAGCGACATCAAACACACCACTACCAAATCTCTTGAAGCTCTGGATAAAAAGGTATCTCATATGAAGCACAAATTCTCCAAAGAACTTGAAAATTAAAGAAAAAAAAAACCAACAAACAGCAATCCTTGAGATGTAAGGAAAGTTGAATGAGCTAAATATTTTAATACAATCTTCAGTCTCCAGAATAGATGAAGCTGAAAACAGGATAGCCATAACAGAACAAGTACAAGATATTAGTTACAAGCCAAGATACGGAGAATAATGAAACAATATCAACAAGATCTTCAAGACATTTCTAAGAAAATGAGAAAACGAAACCCAAGAATTTAGAGAGTCCATGAAGGAGCAGGAAACAACACAAGAGGATTAGGAAATTTATTCCAAGATATATTAGTGAAAACTTCCCAAATCTAAGGTAAGAGCTGGACACTTATACAATTGAATCATTCCGAACCCCAAGCAGAGTAGAACAAAGCAGATCCTCCCCATGACACATTATAATGGGAATGATAAATTTAGAGGGCAAAGAAGCTATTCTGAAAGCAGCAAGGGAGAAATGCCAACTCACCTATAAAGGCAAATCCATCAGAATAACAACATACTTCTCAACAACATTAAGGCAAGGAAAGCTTGGACAGACATCATCCAAGCTCCGAAAAAGTGTAACTTCCAACCAAGACTACATCATCCAGCAAAGTTATCTTTCAAAACAGATGGTGAGTACAAGACATTCCATGATATTGCCTTGTTCAAAAGAGTTGCAGCCACCAAGCCAGCATTGCAGAGGATCCTCAATCAACTACCACATACAGGGGAGGGAAGACAACCCCATATAGAAGATCAAAGACATGAACAATTAATATGAGAGGAAATTAAGAAAGAAATAAGATGAATATGAATAAAAAACCAGTAACAAGTATTGATTTGATGCATAATAACAAGAAACTCTCAATAATTACTCTCAACATAAATGGACTTAACTCACCAATTAAGAGACACAGACTGGCCAATTGGATGAAAAAACATAAGCCCTCAATATGTAGCATCCAAGAGACTCATTTAACCAATAATGACTGTAAAAAGTTGAGAATTAAGGGTTAGAAAACAATATACCAAACAGGGGAAAACAAAAAAAATGTAGGAGTTGTGATAATAATTTCAGATAGGTTAGAATTCAATCCCAAACTAATTAGAAGAGACAAAGAAAGACACTACATATTACTAAAAGGAACAATCAACCAGGAATGCATAATGTTGCTTAATATATATTCTCCAAATGTAGGGGCACCTAGCTTCATAAAACAAACTTTAGTGGAAATAAAGGAACATATTGGACCAGACACAATAATTATGGGAGACTTTAATACCCACTTTCACCAAGAGACAGGTCATCCAAACAAAAAGTCAGCAGAGAAACGAGGAACTTAATGTGCACCTTAGACCAACTGGAATGTACAGATATCTACAAAATATTCTATCCATCTGATGAGGAATATACATTCTTCTCAGCACCACATGGAATTTTTCTAAGATAAACCAATTTTACTATGCAAAAATAGCCTCAACAAATACAAAAAAGTAGAAATCATCCCCTATACAGATGACAATGGAATAAAATTAGAACTCAAAAACAAGAAAATTTTCAGAAATTTTACAAATTCATGGAGACTAAATAATATGCTGTTTAATGATCAATCGGTTATCAAAGAAATTATAGTAGAAATTGAAAAATCCCTGAAATCAAAGGATGAGAACACATCCTACTAAAATTCATGGGATATAGTTCTAAGAGGTGTTGGAGATTTTTAAAACCACCCCATGAAGAGGGTTCCTCAGATTTACCTGAGGGACTGATCTCTAGATTACCCCAGGGCCACATTCCACTCACTCACTCTTACCCCTCCCATTGAGTGAGTAAAGATGGCCCCTGACCAGCCTGACCCTGCCTCAACCACCTCTGCCTTAATTGGTCACCCCAAGCCCCCTGATTGGCTCCTAAGATACCCTATTTGATTGGACCCCTACACACCTTACTCTCCAATCCAAACTGCACCCCCAAATCACCCTATTTAAATAACTGTCCCTACCTGGCATGTATGACAATACAGGTAACTCAATACAGGACTCAGCCAGCGAGTCAAGACCAGGGGCCCCAAAGTGCCGAAGGCTACAAGCAACTCACGAAGAGCCTTCCAATTCCTCCCATCCTTGGGAAGGAGAGAGTTATAAAAGGCGAGCTGTGAGAGTCAAGACCACCGGACCTCCAGTGCAGCAGAACATCTGTTGCTGTAGCTTTAAGAGCAGAGCTGTACCATCAGTGAGCCTGCAGCATTCTATGCTGCTGGCTTTGAGCTAGCACCTATCAGGGGCTGCTTGCTGGTTGCCCCTCATTTGGGGAGCAACCCAATAAACATTCCCTTTCCTGTTTTCCTCAGAAGGTCTCCTGAGGTCCTTCTTTGGCACATCTGGTCATCCCACCAATCTAGTTCTGTGGGTCTCCAAACCCCCCACCCCCAGTGTTGGGGCAAGGCTTTGACCTCAGCTGGGCCTCAGCTGAACCCTGACAAAGAGGGAAGTTCACAGCAGTGAGTACCTCCATCAATAAGTTAGTTAGAAATCACAAGTAAATAACTTAACAGCACATCTTAAGGTATTAGAAAGTCAACAACAACAACAAAAAACAATCCCAAAAGGAGCACTCAGACATAAATTATGAAGATCAAGGCAAAGATATCCTAATTAAAATCTAAAAAGATAACTCAAAAAATTAACAAGACTAAGAACTGGTTCTTTGAAAAGATTAATACAATTGATGCTCCCCTAGCCAGTCTCACCAAAAGAAAAAAAGGCCAAAATTGAAAAAATTAGAGATGAGAAAGGAATCATAACCACTGATATCAATGAAATTCAGAAAATCATCAGGGAATACTTTGAGAAACTGTATTCCCAAAAGTACAAAAATACAGAAGAAATGGATAAATTTATTCACACATACGATTTGCCAAAATTAAGCCTGGAGAACATAAGCAATCTAAACAGACCCATTACAAACATCAAAATAGAAAAGGTAATTAAAAAAACCTCCCAACAAAGAAGAGCCCAGGCCCTGACGGGTTCATAGTAGAATTCTGCCAAACCTTCAAAGAAGAATTAATACCAGTTCTCCTCAAATTATTTCAAAAAGTAGAAAAGGAGGGGACACTCCTAAACTCATTCTATGAAACCATCATAACCATGATACCTAAACCAGGCAAGGATACATCTAAGAAAGAAAACTATAGACCAATTTCCCTAATGAACATAGATGCAAAAATTAGCAACAAAATCCTGGCAAACCGAATTCTGCAATATGTAAAAAAGATTATACATCATGACCAAGTGGGATTTACTCCCCAGATGCAAGGCTGCTTCAACATATGAAAATGAAAATTAATCAATGTAATTCAACATATCATCTCAAAACCACATGATCATCTTGATCAATGCTAAGAAGGTCTTTGACAAAGTGTGATAACATTTCATGATAAAAACCCTGGAGAAGATAGTCATGATAGGAAAATATTTCAATATCATAAAGGCCATTTATAACACGGCTACAGCCAATTTCATATTAAATGGAGAAAAACTGAAACCATTTCCTCTAAGATCAAGAACAAGACAAGGATGTCCACTCTTTCCTATCTTATCCAATAATGTCATCTGTAAGGCACTACCTAGAGAGACAGTTCCCCCCAGGGCCTATCTAGGCCTACTCGGAGGTCTGAGGCTTGTTCCCTGGGCAATAACCTTTGCCCTACATCTGGGAACTCTGGGTCATTGGGCTTCCAAAGATGGCACTGGGGTCCAATCCCTCTCCTCAGACCCCTCGACACCAATTGGCTGTTTCCAAACCACTGAACGGCTCCTGATTGGACCATTCAGGTACCACCTCCGATTGGCCGCTTTTACAAACCCAAACTTGCATATCCCCCCTGATTGGCCAAGACCCGTATGGAGTGGCTGCCTCTGATTGGTCCCTGGCTAGTCCCTGAAGTGAATATAAAGGCAGTGCACAGAGAAGTCGGGGTCCATTCCACCGACTAGGACAGAAGAAGCAATAAAGAACTGTTTGAGCTGAGCACTTGAGTCAGCATCTTCACTGGGAAGAAGGAAGCAAGGAGCCGCCATGGGCATAACCTCTGAGCTGTCCCTAGGGACTGGCAGTGTAGCCGTGGGCATAAGCCTCTTTTCTGGGCGATGTGGTTCTCGGGTGCTCAGCTCCCCCTCAACAGACAGTGGGTCTTTGGTGGCTGGCTCCTGCTCACGGCCGGAGCGAGTACAGTGGCAGGGCGACACTCCACAGTCGTCAAAGTCCTAGCCAGAGCAATCAGACAAGAGAAAGAAATCAAAGGGATACACATAGGCCAATAAGAGGTCAAATCATCCTTATTTGCAGATGACATGATTCTTTCCTAAAGGACCTCAAAAATTCTTGTAGAAACATTTTAAATCTAACTCCTTTAGCAAATTGTCAGGATACAAAATTAACACTCAAAAATCCGTAGCCTTCCTTTACACCAACTGTGAGGAGGAAAAGAAGGAAATTATGGCAACAATCCCTTTCACAATAGTCAACCAAAAACTTACATATTTAGGAATCAATCAAACCAAAGACCCTGGAGATCACTACAAGGAAAACTTCAAAACATTAAGGAAAGAAATTACAGAAGATACTAGAAGGTGGAAGGACTTCCCCTGCTCATGAATTGGGAGAATCAATATTGTAAAAATGGATATACTACCAAAAGCAACCTATAGATTTAATGAAATCCCCATTAAAATTCCAATGACAGACTTTGAACAAATAGAAAAAAATAATCCAAAAATGCACATGGACAACACAAAAGACCACATATATCCAAAACAAACTTAAGCTGCAAAACTAGTGCAGGCAAGTTCACAATCCCTGTCTTTAAACTATACTACAGGGGTGCAATAGCAAAAGCAGCTTGGTACTGGCAAAAATAGGCCTGAAGACCAGTGGAACAGAATTGAGGACCCAGAGATACACCAACGCATCTATAGCCACCTACCTTATCTTTGACAAAGGAGCAAAGGAGGTAAATTGGAGAAAGGATAGCCTCTTCAACAAATGGTGCTGGGAAACATGATTTCCACCTGAAAAAAAGTGAAAACAGACCCATACCTCTCAATATGCACAACAGTTAACTTGAAATGGATAAAAGACCTCAACATAAAACCAGAAACCTTAAAATTACTAGAAGAAAAGATAGGCAATACACTCCAACATTTAGGCATAGGAAAGCATTTCCTTAATAAGACTCCTGTTGCTCAGGAAATTGCACCAGGAATAGAAAAATGAGATTACATGAAATTAAAAAGTTTCTGTATAGCAAAGGAAACAATCAACAGAATTAATGAAGACTACACTGAATGGGAGAAAAATCTTCACATCCTACACATCTGACAGAGGACTAATTTCCAAAGTTTACAAATAACTCAAGAAAGCAACTCCCAAGGCAACAAATAATCCAGCACACAAGTGGGCAAAAGAACTGAATAGACAGTTCTCAAATGAAAAATTTCATAAGGTCATGAAACACATGAAAAAATGCTCAATATCCTAGCCATTATGAAAACGCAAAACAAAACAACACTGAGATTTCACCTTACTGCTGTAAGACTGGCCAAGATCAACAAAACAAATAATAACAAATGCTGACGAGGTTGGGGAGAAAAAGGAGCTCTCTTACACTGCTGGTGGGACTGTAAACTGATACAACCACTTTGGAAATCAATATGGAGATATGTCAGAAAACTAAAAGTAGAAATTCCATATGACCCAGCTATACCACTATTGAGAATACACCCAAAGGAACATGAGTCATCATACCACAGAGACACCTGCATCTCCATATTCAATGCAACACTTTTCACAACAGGAATATGGAACCAACCAATGTTTCCATAAACAAAAAAATGGATAAAAAATTATGGCACATATACACAATGGAATACTATTCAGCAATTAAAAAAATGAAATAATGCCATTTGCAGTAAAATGGATGGAACTACAGAACATTATCTTAAGTGAATGAACACAAGCCCAAAAAGAGAAATGCCATATGCTCTCACTCATATATGGATGCTCAATCATACTTAAAAGAAGAGAAAATACCATATACATAATTTGAAATATAAAAAATGCACAATTAAACTTAGCATAGAAGGGACAATTTAAGGAGTGGAAAGAAGGAGGGAGGGATCTAGCAATGGAAAGCCAAGATTGGAGAAGATGGGATGGAGAAGAGGGCCAATGAGGAGGGATGAAGGGGGATAGGTCAGTCTCAATGTAAACAGCACAACTTCATGAGTATGTTGGAAAAATAGGGGAAGATAACCCAATAAGAACCAGAGTTTAAGTACATAGTAGCCATAAGACTCCATAAACCTTGTGGGTCGAAAAAAGTATTGCTAGAAGTGATATAAAGGATGCATAATGAAAAAAGCCCATGCTGTATTACTTCATACCCCATCATCATTTACTAATAAAGGAAAAATATTATTCTGCTCTTGTAACACTTTCAAGAGAACTTGCTTAAAGAACAAAGATTTTGTGTTTTAACCAGGTAATTGTTTGTGTTTTCTTCTGATCTTGTCAGGTGTTTGACCAATTAGGAAGCTGAGTCCTACCAATGTCAAGGTTAATTTAAGTATCTGTTTATGATAGTCTTTTAAATGAGCACTTCATAAACAATTAGAATTTAGGTTATTCTAGTACATTTAAACACTTATATGTGAGTAGAAATGTGTAGACTCTATGTCTAAACTTTATCTAAATACCACGCAAAAGTTTACAGTCAAAGGCATGTACGTTTAGTACATGCAAAGTGACCAACATGTGCTCTTTTTTATACAATATGCATTGCATCTGGACCTTCAGTATATAAAAGGGCCAATAAAAAATTTTGGACATGTTTTTTTATTTGTATTCAGTACCATTCATAAAAATACCTCCAGCCATTTGGACAATCTTGCTATTTAAAACCTGGTCTGCATCTATTTGCTTTGACTAAATAAGTACTATGTTACTATATATATTAGATGCACTTGTGCATTAGAAAACAAGTCTATTTGTGGTCACTAACACTGTTCCCTGAACTTGTAAGAGGTCTGAAGGTTTGATTTTTGCCACTGCTGTAGTCCTATTATCCTCCTGAGCCAACAATTCCAAAGTTTTATTCAAAAGTAAAAGCTATATTAATATATAAAGGTCTTCCATGTAGCTGTGATGCTAATTGCTGCTAGCTCCTTTGTATGTTACATGTATTTATGTTCCTTAAATATATAAGCCTTTTAAAATGTAAAGCTGAGGAGAATATTTTACCAAGCAGGTATCTTCCAAACTAAAGTTGTTAGTGATGCTTTCCTTTCCCAGGGTTCTGCTCATGGGCTCCTAATTGTATCATGACTACCACCTTTAAGTGAAGATAATCATACATGCCCAGATGCTGTGTAATCCAAGTTGTGCCACTCTAATGATTAGAGGGATTAAAGGTTGGTCAACTAGAGGGTACATCTGTCAACAAGTATATTCTATTTAGAATTGTTTTTTATTTATCCTTAGAAAACAAAATTAAATGGAGATTTGTGTATAAAAGTAGCCTATTTTGACAAATTATCTTATTATTTCACAGAAAAAAAATTTAAATATAGAGAAGATAATAAGAAAGCTTGATGGTCCTTATACAATGCTGCGGATCATAATTGCTATCCTAAGATGGTGTATGCAATAGAAATAACTAGGCTGTTTTATAAATTGCTAAACTTTCTTGTCTGTAGCCACAGTACCCTGCCATCCAAACCTGACTGATCTCGGAAGCTAAGCAGGGTTGGGCCTGGTTAATCCTTGGATGGGAGACTGCCTGGAAATACCAGGTGCTGCAAGCTAGGGAGAAGGACGTGGCAATCCACTCCCCAAACAATTCACCATTGAAAACCCTCTAAATAGCAGAGAAGCACCGACAATAGTGCCAGGCATGGTACAGTATCAGGGAGTGTTTTATCTGTTGTACATTGAGTTGCTATGAGTTGGACCCAACTCGACAGCACCTAACAACAACAAACTTTCTTAAAACTATTCTAACCATGGTAGTTCTAAGTCTTTTGTCATCTACACTTTAAATTTTTCTCCTTTAAAGCATTTGCAATCAAACTCTTGGAAAATGACTCTAACAAGTCCTTATTTTTCAAGTAAATTAGTTTTTCTGTAAATATTTGTTCTTTTTAGTTGTGTTTGGTATTTTCCTTGCAAAATTTTGTAACTGTTGCCTGTTGGTATTCTGCAGAATTACAACTTCTAACAAAACAACCTGAGTAAAATTTTTGAGATGCTAGGATATCACTTACAGCAGTCATCCCCAACGATTTTGGGATCAGTTTGGTGGAAGATGATTTTTCCTCAGACTTGATAGGAGATGGTTTCTGGATGATTCCAGCAATAGGGAACAGTTGTAAATACAGCTGAAGCTTTGCTTGCTCACATGTCTCTCACCTCCTACTGTGCAGCCTGGTTTCTAACAGTCCACAGACCCCTGGGTCCTCAGCCCAGGGGTTGGGCATCTGGATCCTACAGGATAAACAGAATTAAATTTAAAATTGGATTACAAGTAGTTCAGTGTAAGAGCCACTTCTAAACTTCTTAGTTGCTTAAATTTGGCCAAAAGGGTCTTATTGGCACTGACTCCTTGATTTCTGTCACCACCCCCAATGTGAGATCAGATCCAATCCGATCAACCATGACAAAATGTCATTCCAGTGACAAGGGACAATGAAAACCAAACCATAATATGGTTGACCAGTGATGTCTTCAGAGAAAACTATTCAGAGATAAGGAGGGAAACTGTCAGAAGCAGAATGGAGTTATCCTGGGTGTGCTGGTGCACATGTGTGATCCTAGCACTTGGGAAGCTGAGGCAGGAGAATCATGAGTTCAAGGCCAGCCTGGGCTATGTAATGAGACCTTGTCAAAAAGCAACAACAAAAATGGAGTCACTGTGCCTGTCCTTCCAAAAGCACCTAAAACAGAGAGGTTATGAAGAAAGGGTTCTTATGTATGACAACCTGACACTAAAGCCCTTCCACTAGATACCTCTACACAACAGTTCCTTTGGCAAGGCCTAAGTAGAGGCAAAAAATTTTACTATTTCCACTAATTCCAAAGTTTTTTACTAGTCTACACATATGGCCATTGAAATGCTAATAGTCAGGTCTGACTTGACAGCAACTAACAACACACATGGGGTTATTTAAAAGGAAAATACTCCCTCCAGAATTTATTTAATTAGACATCTTCTGACTTTGGCTCCCTCTTGTATTCTGCTTTATAATGGTGCTCATTCTCTCAGGCTTAAACATAAGGGTTTTCTCCCACTCTTGTGCTTCAGCTGTGGCAGCTTGTCTACTTCCCATGTACTAGTTTATCACCTGCCCAGAAAACTTACAAACTCAGATTAGGCAAAACCCTAATTCTCTCAAGACTGAGGACTTTTCAAACACATGGGAGGAATTATAACAGGCACTTGCTAAAACGCATTGACTCCTCATTTGGGCCTATTATGTACCATTGAGTCATGTCCAACTCATAGTCATAGGGTTTTCATAGGGTTTTCAGTGGCTGATTGTTTTACCAATTGTTTCTCGAGTGGACTGCCACATCCTTTTCCCACTTGGGCCTATAAAGTAACTAAAAGTAAAGGAGGACACTGGTCACTGGCCCAACTCCATTTTGTTCCTCTGTGGCTCTACTTTTGTCTTTTAGAATTGCCTCTGGCTGGGCATGGTGGCTTACGTCAGTAATCCCAGCAATTTGGGAGGTGAAGGCAAGAGGATCACAAGTTCCAGGCCAGAGGCAGCCTGCATAACTTAGAGAGATCCTGTCTCAAGATTTAAAAAAAAGGGGGGCTGGAGGTGCAGCTCAGTGAAACAGCACTTGCAAAGCATGGAAATGAGAGGCATTGGGTTCAACCACCTAGTATCACAAAAAAAAAAGAAAAAAATCCCGCTTCCTCTTAAGTCACATTCTCTTTCAATCACCTTGGATTCCAGGTGAAACAGCACCAATCGATAAACATCTCTTGACAAAGGACAGAAATTATCCCCAAGCAGTGGTGAGCCTTGAAGGACAGACCACTCTCAAAATGAATAATCATCTTGTGGGAACTGGCACTCAGTTGTCCCCAGTGACAACCCTGGAAGACTCACCTCAGTGAGAGCCAGTCAGCACAATGGGCTGATTTGAATGCTGCCATCTTTGCCCTAGACAATACCATTTTTTTTTTTTGTGCGGCACTATGGGTTGAACCCAGGACCTCATGCTTACATGCTTTGCAAGTGCTGTAATATGGAGCTGCACCCCCAGCCAATGTTTTTACTTTTTGAGACAAGGTCTCACTAAATTACACAGACTGCCTCTGGTCTCGAACTTGAGATCTTCCTGCCTCTGCCTACCAAGTCACTGGGATTACAGGCATGCACCACCATGCCCGGCTGACAATATTCTTAAGGAAAAGGCAGTTTGTATTTTTACTGTCTCTTGGATTATGGGTAACTGTTTAGCTGTTCAATTGAATTAATCAAGGATGATCACTAATATATAAAAGTCATCCCCCTACAAGGCCAGGAGCCCCTGAAAGCCACTGTTGCAGCCAGATGAGACATTTTTTAATCCATGTCGATGCCATGGAATGTGTCCATACTCAGAAAATCCTAAATTAAACATTGGGGTCAATTAGACCTACATAGCCAGGGGCACTAGTAGTTTTACCTGGGGGCTGGAGTTTAGCTCAGTTGGTAGAGTGAGGCCCTGAACTGCCTGAAAGCCCTGGGTTCGATCCCCAGCACCTCAAAAATGGGCGAAGGACGTGGCAGCCCACTCCTGGAACAATCCCCAAGACAATCAGCCATTGAAAACCCTGTAAATAGTAGAGAAGCACTGATACAGTCCTAGACATGGCACAGTATTGGGGAAGTGTTTCGTTTTTTTGTACATAGGGTCACTATGAATCAGACCTGACTTGACTGCACCTAACAACGTTATTAAGCCAGGCAAGTGACTTTGCCAACATAATCCAATGGGTTCAGAAGAACTCCATCTGTGTTATCAGTTAGTAGGTGACAATTCTGGGCCCTGAGCATGGCTGACAGCCTATTTTTGTTCTCTGCTGCCACCTTGTGGCTTCTTCTGGTGTCTGATGGGCACTGTGACCTATTCCATCTATGAAGTTGCCATTGTGCACTGGCAAATTCTAGCCACGCCACAGTAACACCTGAGTCAGAGTTTTGTGCCACTTACAATCTTCCAGTATGCACTGTTCATGGTTAACGAGACCTAACAGGACAACAGGACAGTGCTGGGTATATCATTAAATGTACATTTCATACCCCTTTTCATGCTCAGGATGCTGGCATTATCAAGAGATAGAATGGATTCTCAAAGCCTGGATTACAAAAGATTTCTGGGAAAGACATGTTGTCAAAGTTGTAGACTAGACATCATAGTTAGACTGTGTACTTATTATGTGAGGCTGTTCCTCTCAAGGGAATATTTTCTTTCGAATGATTACTTTGGGGAATGTTAGGACAGAAAGGGTCAGAGAACATGTAGACGTAACCTGTGTGTCAGTGATTCCACAGTAATAATTCCCAACCATTCCTTTCCCCCCACTTATCCCAGTTACACAACACAGTGAGTGTGACACCAATCTATTGCCTCTACTATCACTCCACTTCAGTCACTGGGCATGATGCTTCACAGGAATAATGATCTGTTGGTAGACTTTGTGAAGCCTAGATTACCCCTGTTGTGGCCCACATAGGCAGAAATAGACTATTTTGAGTATCACTGAAAGTTCTACCATTGTGCCACAGCACACATAACCCCTGATACATTCAAACAGGTCAGGGTGTGGGAATGGATAGGTGAATGGATGAGGTACTATTGGATTAGGACAAATAGATTATGTGGCCACTGAGGGAAATCAATAACTTCATTACCTTGGGGAAAGCTTCAGTACTAAGGGTGGAACTCCTTAGAACTGTAAGGGAATAAAAATAAAAGTAGGAGAGCAATCAACTCTCTATAGCCTCCCAGATCCAGTACCATAGCTTGGCAAATACCCTATGGTTCATCTACTTAGGTAAGTGACAGCAGTGGCTGACTGACTCACATGGGGTTTCTCATTCCTATAAACATGCTATAGAAAAAGGAATTTCCCAGGGTCATGGCTAACTTACTTGGATTCCTTCACACATGTACGTTCTGACCAGTAAAACCTTGGCTGTATATGACTGATGCCTGTAGCTGTACCATTGTGGCATCTGATCCTGTCAGAGCTTGGGAGCTAAGCATGGTTGGACCTGGTTAGTACTTGGATGGGAGACCACCTGGGAATACCAGGTGCTGTCAGCCTGGGAGAAGGACCCAGCAACCCACTCCACAAAAAAACAATCTCCCATTGAAAACCCTGTGAATAGCAGAAAAGCACAATAGTGTTTCATCTGTTGTACATAGGGTTGCTATGTACATATTACTACATTTTACTAATATGGATACTGACTAATATTGGACACTGACTCAACAGCACCTAACAACAACAATGTGACTGATACAAATTCACAGGATTCTCCTGATGCAGCAGTGGCTTGTGCCATTAAAGCTTCATCTGTGTGATGGCACTGCCTATGTGGTGACCCCAAATCAAGTATAAGAAGTTGCTTTGGGTTATATGCTTGTATGTGTTGGAGAGTAGGCCACAGAACATTTTTCCATTGAGGATGAAGTAAGTTTGTAGCTCATGCATTTCTTCCTGAAATTATTTAAAGTGATGCCACCCCTTCAAGCCCTTGTTGGGACATCAGGTAAAGAAAGCAGCCCTAGCCAGGGAATGCATTGACTCCAGGTTACACACCTCCATCGTCAGTGTCCATGCCCTAGAGACAATGGTGAGGAACCTACCATTAACTTTAGTGACTATAGCCAATGGGATGGTATGACCTCTAGAAGATCAGAAAATGAGTTGTAATAGATAACACACTGGCCTTAGACTACATTTAGATTCAATAGGGAGTATCATGTATTTTCACTGTATTGGTCAGCATTCCATTACTATAAAGTATCTGAGATAATTTATAAAGAGAAAATGTTTATCTTGGCTCACAGTTTTAGAGATTTTAGTCCATGTTCAGCTGGCCCCATTGCTTTGTGTCTGTGGCAGCACATCAAGGTAGGAGTGTGTGACAGAGCAAAACCACTCCCTTCATGGCTAGGAAGTAAAAGAAGGAAAGAGGAAAGGGCCAGGGTCTCACTGTGCTCTTCAAAGGCATGTCCAAAGACCTGAAGACCTCCCACTAGGCCTCACCTCATAAAGGTTCTACCATCTCTGACAAGCTTCATGCTGGGGACCAAGCCTTTAACACACAGCCATTTGGGGGACAATTAACATCCAGACTATACCATTCATCAACATATACTTTATGTCTGGCTTCATTATACCATCCAGGTAGAATAGCTCAGGTAATGCATCAGTTCAGGTGCAACCCTCTCCACAGATGGAACACTTTCCTCCAGTATTTTGGTATATACACCTAACTAAAAACTGGTATTTGATGTGGTGTTCTCCAAATCTAGAGTACAAAAATCTGGAGCCAAAACAGATTGGATCCTGTAAAAAGGATTCTGATTCCATTTTTTGATATTTGATTGCTGAGAGCTTTTAAGTGTCAGCATTCCCTTGTCCCTCCACATCTGGGCAAGCTGAAAACACACTCAGATAATGTCTCCTTGGGCACCAGTGGAAGGTTCAAACCATGCAAGGGCCTACCTGTATATCATAACCCTCATCTTAGATCTACTCTCTAATCATGAGAAAAATTCAAAGCCAATTTCCTTCTTACAATTTCTCAGGCAAATTTCATATCAGTTTGGGAACCTGCCCCTATCTCCCATGACAGTCTAATTATGCAATTATTAAGTCATACCTTCTTGGTATGTTTATGATGTCATAAGGGTTGACATGTGAACCAAATTTTAGATGGGGTAGGACCCATCCTTTCTTTGGAGAATGACTACAACAGTTCCTTTCTACATCATTCTCTGTAGCACACTTGCAGAATGTATGCTTCACATCCCTGAAACTTTAGGCTCTGGATATGTCCTGGGTCCCAAGAGGGAGTGCTTCCAGTAAGTGACAGAGGTTGCGTTCTATTAAACTTCAAACTGTGTCTACCACCTGGTCATCTCAATTTCCTCATAGGATTGGATCAGCAGGCAAAGAAAGGAGTTTATATCCCAATGATACAAACTGATCCTGATTACCATGCCAAGGTAAGGGGTCTTAGTACATAATGGAGATAAGTAGGAGTATGTCTGAAACCCAGAGGACTCATCAAAGAATATCTTCTTGTTCCTGTGCCCAGAAACAATGGTAATCTGAGTAAATATAAAATATATGTAGGTTTCTTCATAATTTTAAGAACTATTTACAGTTGAGGTCCTTGCCTAGGGAATTCTGGGAAATTCATTAAGTAATTTCCAGAATTACTGCCACCTTAGTATCTAAAAGCCTGCTTTCATCCATTAAGGTCCCCATATTCAATATTATTGAAATTACTGACTCCAATCAGCAACTGGTTAATATTTTGCTATTATAGATTTGGCTAATATGTTCTGTTAAGTGCTTATATTAACACTGTTCTAGTTGGAATTTGCCTTCACCTCTGCAGGGACACAATACAGCATCTGGTAAAGCACAGGGTACTTCAACAGCCCTGCCATCATACACAATCTTTACAGGTAAATTCTTAATTGCATTCACATTTGGCCGGGACCACAAATATGACATTACATGGAAGACATCTGTATTAGTCATCCATCATCTCTGTAGCAGAAAAACAACCCAAACAAACTTATGGGGGAAAATATTTACTGAATGCTCACAGTTAGACAATCAGTCCATAATGGCAGCAGGGCAAGCATGACTTTGGCTTTGGCAGAGCCTGTTTCAGATGTTTCAGAGCATAGTAGACTAGGAACAGAGAAAGCCCAGGGCTGTGGGTCCAGGGTAAAAACCTCCAAAGGTCTGCCCCCAGGGAGCTACTTCTGCCAAAGGTCTCTCTAAGTTCCACAACCTCCCAGGACAATGCCAGCAGCTAAGGACCAAAAGACATGACCTGTGGAAGTCAATGTAGGTCCAAATCATAACATTCCACCACTGCCCCCCAAAGGTCATGCCCATCTCAGAATTTCAAATGCATTCAGCCAAACTTTAAGAGTGCTCAAAGTCTTAACAATCTCAACTATGTTTAAAAGCCCAAGTCCAAGTCTCCACTGAGACTCAAGGCAAACTTAGCTGCGGGTCCCTGAAAAACAAAAGTTAAGTTACATACTTTCAACAGATAATGGCACAGGGTAAGCATTCCCATTCCAAAAAGGAGGAATGAGGGCACAGAAAGATCAGTCCATAGAAAGACCAATATCCCACTGGACAACAAACTTAGTTTAAGTCTGATATCTGACACATGCAACATCATCTGCCTTCTGGTATCTGGCATTATGTGGGCTCAAGCAGGCTTGAGTGGCACCGTTCCTCTAGCCATGTTGCAAATGGCCCTCCTGGGTGGGCTAGTACTTCTTGCTGGCAGCTTTCCTAGGTAGACATTTCAGGTTGCTGGCATCTCCAGTATCGTGGGGCCTCCACTGCTGCTTAGGCAGCATCCTCAAAGCTTCATACATCAACCCTTCAGGAGTTATTCATTTATTTATTTATTTTTTGCGGTACTACGGGTTGAACCCAGGGCCTCGTGCTTGCATGCTTTGCAAGTGCTGTACCACTGAAACGCACCCCCTAGATCATATTTTTACTGTTTTGAGACAGGGTCTCCCTAAATTACTCAGGTTGTCTCTGGTCTCGAACTTGCAATCCTCCCCCCTCTGTCTCCTGAGCCTCTTGGATCATAGGCCTGCGCCACCACATTGGGGCCTTCAGGGGTTCTATGCAGTGCGCTTGACCCTGTACACATTGCTAAGCCTTGCATGCTATCTTCTGGAACCTTGGTGTCCGCCTCCATAACCTCTTTAAGTTTTACATTTTGCAGGCTTGCAAAATGAGCACAACATGGATGTCACAAAGTTTTGCTGCTGGCTTGAGAGGTAGTTTCACCCTTCTGAACCATAGCTGCTGTAGCAGCCTCTGGCTGAGAAATCATTTCCCTGCTGTAGCAGCCTCTGGCTGAGAAATCATTTCCCTGGGCAGCCTCTTTTCAGGGGACAGTTTTTCAAACACTCCATTTTCACACACTAGGGCCTTAGATGTGAGTGGTTTGACTGACTCCTGTACCCTGAGGGAACTTCCTTTGTCCCAGAGAATATAAGGCTTTCCTTCACTGCTGTTTGTATCTTTAACAATTAAAGCCTCCTGGCCTGAACTAGCCCTATCTGCAGTAACCTTAGGTCACTTTTTCCCTCCTTAAACTGCATAGTTTTCAGATCTTCCTTTTGTGCAATTTTCTCTGTTTTTCCATAAATCTTGCTGAATGCAGCAAGCAACATCCAAGTCATACCTCCGTATCTTGCCACCCTACTGATATTTCCTCCCCCAAATTAATCAGTTCAATTAATTTTAAATTCAGCCTCAGGCAAATCTTTGGGGCATGGAGAAAACGAAGAATCTGTATGATAGAATATAACACAAATCACCTCTATTCCAGTGCACAATAGAGTCCTCGTTTTTCCCTGAAACCCTGGGAGTTCCCACTACATTCTATCATCTATAGCAATATGATCTT
>VMDO01034345.1:0-17076 GCA_007922755.1 Pedetes capensis | reverse complement strand
CAAAAACTTAACTGAAGAGATGAGGTATATGTACAGTAAAACAACAAAACAATTAAGAACCAAATTGATGAAGAAAAAGTAAATAGAAAAAAAATCTCATGTGCATAGATTGGGAGAGTTTTATTGAAATGTCAACACTACTCAAAGAAGTCTACAGATTAAGTTCAATCTCTATGAAAATTCCAGTTATATTTTTCATCAAAATAGTTAAAAAAAATCATAAAATTCAAAAGCCACTGGGTAGCTAAAGCAATGTAAAGAAAGAAGAATAAAACTGGACATATCACATTTCTTGTTTTTCAAATTATATTACAAGTCTATATCAACTAAAATAGAATGAAATGGACACAAAAGCAGATGTATATAGAAATGAGATGGAAGAGAGATTCCAGAAATAAGGCCACACATATATGATAAATTAGTCTTTGACAAAAGTATTAGGAATAAACAATGAGAAAGGATAGTCTTTTCAATTAGTAATGCTGAGAAAACTGGATATTCATATTCAAATGAATGAAGTTGGATCCTTATCTTACACCAAGTATTAGTCAGCTGTCACTGTGGCAAAATTTCTTAGATAATCAAATTAAAAAGAAGAAACTTTTATTTTGGCTCATACTTTCAGAAGTTTCACTCTAGAGTTACTTGGCTCTACTGTTATGGGGCCTGTGACAAAGCAGAACATCATAGTAGGAAGTGTGTAGGGGAGCAAAGCTGACCACTTCATGGTGACCAGGAAGCAAGCAGAGAGGAACAAGTGCCAGGGTCTCAATATCTCCTCCTAGGGCACACCCTTAATGATATAACTTCCTTCTATTAGGCCCTGCCTCTTGCAACTTCCTATTCCTTCCCAATAGGGCCAAAGACTGGTGATCAAATCTTTAACTTATGGATTTTGAGAGACACTTAATAGCTAAATCATAAAATACAATATATAAAAAGCTTATAAAAATGAGTTGAAAGCTTCAGTCAGGTGCTATGGCACATTCCTGTAATCCCAAGAAATTGGGAGGCTGAGGCAAGAGGATTACAAGTTTGAAGCCAGATACAACCAGTCTCATGACGGTAAGACCCTGTCTTATAATTTAAAACTGATCTAGGTATACAGCTCAGTGTTAGAGCACTTGCCTAGCCTTCACAGGGCCCTAAGTTCAACCACCCAGTACTAAAAAATGTATTGAAGACCTACAATGTAAGACCTGAAACCAAAAAATTCTTGCAGGAAAACATAGGCAATGATTTTTTTTAGATATGAGACCTCCTAAAAACAATACCAAAAACAAAAATAGGCAAATAAAAGTAAACCAAATTTGAAAATTCTTCAAAGTAATCATACAAGAAAATGAAAATGCAACCTACAGAATAGAAGAAACTATTTGCAAACCATATATTCAATAAGATGTTAATCGCCAAAACATATAAGCATCCAATACAACTCTACAGAAAAAAAAACACCCCAAAAGAAAATGCGCAAAGGGCCTGAACAGACCTTCTTTCAAAGAAAACACACAAATAGCCAACAGGTATATGAAGAGATATTCAACATAACTGTCATGGAAATGCAAATTGAAAGCACAATAAGATGTCACACCTGTTGTTAGGTGCTCTCAAGTTGGGTCCAACTCATAGTGAGCCTATCTACAACAGAACAAAACACTCCATGACACTGTGCTGTGCCCAGAGCTATGTCAGTGCTTCTTTGCTATTCATAGGGTTTTCAATGGCTGGTTATTTCAGCATTGCTCTGGGAGTGGATTGCCACATCCTTCTACCTTTTTTGTGATGCTAGGGATTGAACTAAGGGCCTCAGAGAATGCAGAGCAGCACCCTACCAACTGATCTAAACCCCAGCCCCTCACGCCTGTTATGACAGCTATTATCGAAAAATCAAAATATAATCAGTGTTGATGAAGATGTAGAGAAAAGGAAATGCTTGCACATAGTTTATGGGAGTGGAAGTTGGTACAATTATGGAAAACATTATGGAGCTTCTTCCAAAAATTAAAAAAAGAACTACCATACGATTCAACAATGTTACTTCTAGATATATATCCATAGGAAATGAAATCCCTATCTTAAGATATATCTGAACTCCCAAGGTCTTAGAAGCAGTTTTCATAATAGCCAAGGTATAGAAATAACAAGTGTCTGTCAATGGATGAACTGATAAAGAAAATGTGGTGTATGTTAGTGTGTATGTGTAAAACTGCAAACCAAATCACTATAAAAATTTTCACATCTCATGAAACAATTGAAATTTCACACTTCCAACTCCTCCAATTCTGCCAAAGAACACAAAGCTCAATATTCACTGCCTGCTTTTCAACCTATGGTGACACTTTAAACTGAGTAGGCCTTGAGATAATGCATGTTAAGAAAACCAACAGGCAATCAAGAGATAGACACAAATACCTGTCATTGTCTGATCTCACAATTTAAGGCACAAAATATTTGTTGAAAAGAATTCACAATGTCTAGCTTCTGAAAAAGAAAATCTACATTTCTATGATAAAATTAGTGGTGAGAGAGAATCACTAAAACATTATAGCAGGAAGTTCCCTTCATAAACCTTTAATTTATGAAAGAAAAGAAGAAAAGAGTAAGTTGTAACTTTTTGCTTTTCATTTGAGTTCACATCCACTATCTCATTTTGTTCTAAGATATTTCAATTTAGAAGCTAAAGACCCAAATCCTGAATATAGAAAATATGTAGTTATTATTAGCCTTGAAAAATGATTTTTCCTTCACAAAAAATTAATGAAAAATTTCTTAAAACTGCATTTAAGTGATGGTTTACAGATTGTTAACTCCTTTGCAAAGAGTCTGAGAGGTTAAACTTAGAGCCATTGTCCTCTGAAGACCAATTCAGAATAAGGGTATATAATTGCACAAATAACAATGAAAAGCAATAAAAAACAGAAATTTGATTCAGCAAAATGTGGTTGCAAATATCCACTCAAAGACTTAGGAATGAAAGAATGAGAGAATGTGCTAAATGACTAAACATTAAGGGAGAATAGTAAGAAAAGGAGGAGAAAGGAGAAAAATGTCAAGGCAAGTTTTTGAGAAACTTAAGATGCCACTGAAGACATCTATCAGCTCTTCGTTTTCTCATCTATGAGCCTTGAATCATGTGTAATTGCAGCAAAAGATTTTGATCAGTAGTATGTTGTTGTTGCTAGGTGTAATCAAGTCAAGTCTGACTCATACTGACCCTATGTACAGCAGAACAAAACACTCCCCAATTCTGTGCCACACACATGATCTTATTTATGTTTAAGACCACTGTTGCAGACACTGTGTCAATCCATCTAGTTGAGGGTTTTCCTTTTTTTCGTTGACCTGACACTCTCCCAAACATGAGGTCCTTCTCTAGGGATTCATCCCTCCTGACTACATCCAAAATATATCAGTTGCAGTCTAGCCATCCTTGCTTCCAAGGAGCATTCTGGTTGTACTTTCTCTAAGACAGATCTGTTGGTTCTTTTGGCAGTCCATGGTATATCTAATATTCATCTCCAGTACCATAATTCAAAAGCATCATTTCTTCTCCTATCTCCCTTTTTCAATGTCCAGCTTTTACAATCTTATGATGCAACTGAAAGTACCATGGCATGAGTCAGGCACACCTTCCTGTTCAATGTGACATCTTTAACTTTTCAATACTTTAATGAGATCTTTTGCCATAGCTTTTCCCAAACCAATGCATCTTTTGGTTTCTTGACTGCTGTTTCCACAGATGTTGATTTCAGAACCAAGTAAAGCAAAATTGTGGACAGCCTCAAACTTTTCTCCATTTATCATGAATATACATCTTTATTAGGTAGCTGAACTGCAGTACATAGTAAAATAACTTCTTGTTGTTGTTGTTAGGTGCCATCAAGCTGGTATCCGACTCATAGCGACCCTACATACCACAGGTGAAACACTATTGTTGTTGCTTCTCTGCTATTCATAGGGTTTTCAATGGCAGATTGATTTTTGGGAGTGGGCTGCCAGGTCCATCTCCCAAGCCTAAAGCCTCTGGTGTTCCTAGGCGGTCTCCCATCCAAGTACTAACCAGGCCCAACCCTGCTTAACTCCTGAGATCTGACGGGAATCCGAGGCCACAGTGCTACAGCTGTAGGCAAAATAACATAGAGATAAGTTCAATTAAAATCACAATATAGAATTGTTGTGTGTTAATGTATTGTTACTAATCTGCTGGGGTCCCTTTGCTCTACCCAGACAGGAACCATGGGAAGGTGAAAAGCTCTTCCAGTGCCGGTACTTAGCAGCTTTTGTATCTCTCAGCTTCTGGCAGCAGTGAGTGGTGATGACAGACAGCTAGCTGTGAGCAGCAGCACATGGTGCCCTCTAGTGTAATATTTCTCATGTAGTCCTCAGGTACTGGGACACTTAGCTCTAAGGTGACAAGTGTAACAGCTCTCATGCAGCCCTAGGAAGTCAGGATTTCCCAGCTAGTATAACAGCTTTCAGCTTTAGTGTGTCTGAGACCCTTTGCCCTTAGGGCCTGGCAGCTGTCTGGAACTCTTCCAGTAACCAGGTGCTAAAATAGCTCCTCTCACTCTGTACTAGTCAGCTATCATCCTGGTGGCAGAACATCAAAGGAAACAAGCTTATGGAGGAAGAGGTTTATTGGAAGCTCACAGTTAGAGGCTTAGTCTATAACAGCAGCAGGACAGATACAGCAGCAGTCGAGGTAGAGCCTGTGGGAGATGGCCTCATGGCATCACAAGGCAGAGGCAGGGAAAACAACCAGAACCACAGGTCCCAGTAAAAACCTCCAAAGGCCCACCCCTGGGGAACCATTTCCACAAAGCTAGACTCTCATTTCCTGAGGCTTCCATACCCTCCAAAAATAGCACCACTAGCTAGGGATCAAATGCTAAAGCACATTACCTTAGGGGACTTTTTATGTTCAAATCATGACATGCTCTTTACAGTTTTCTATTCTTCCTTGGCCTCAGCTATCCACCTGCTCTTTAATTCTGCCCTTTCTCACTTCCTTTCTCACTTCTACTGCCTCTACTCTCCATTCTTCACTTTCCATTTACCAGATCTCTTCAGCTGTGTCTCATAGCTATTGTGGCTGTCACTGCCACTAGTAGGGCATGACTTGCCACTACTTTTTGCTACTGCTTCTGCTACTGCCACTGTCTCTCATGCTGCCATTGTCATAACTTTTGCCATTGTCATTGTCACTGATTCCACTGCTACTATGGCCCCTGTTGCTACCACTGTCATTGCTGATGTCACAATTGCTGTTGCTGCCACCACTATTACTGTCTCTGATGTCAATGTTCCTGCTGTCCCCATTGCCCAACCTACTGTAGCTCCCACAACTGCCATGGTTCCCAGTACTGCTACTGTCACTGCTGCCACCATTACCACAGCTCCTGCTACAACCACTGTTGCTGCTTCTTTCATCATGTTACCAGCTTATCCCACTCTACTAATGATGGAGATCAAAAGTAGGCAAGAAAAGACCACTCAAGAGAAACCTTTGACTGGCCCTAATGTTGCAATATTAGTGGGGCAGGTCAGGAGGGTGTCTCCCAGCCAGCTCACAAATTGAGCAAAATAGACTTCTTATATAGAAACAAAAGGGGTGTTTTCACCAACCGCAACAGACCTCCATGCACAAAAAGGACTACGTTCACACCAATTATGGCATTGGCCCTTTTGGACATAGCAGTTCCTCAGCTGGGGCACTAGAGGAAGTGATACCCCTCTGGCCAAGGTGGAAATGGTTACAGTCATCTAGATTTTACCAAGACTTATAAATGGAAAAAAGTCCAGCATGAGCTATTCGAAACAGTTGAAACCGGACTTGTGCTTCAGCAACAAGCATCCATGGTTGCTGTGTAGTTTCCTTAGGTCATCCATGAAGTGTTCAAAGCAGCTGCCACTGGCATGTGGCAGTCTGGCTGGCTGCTTGGCTGACAGTACTACAGTCAAGGCAGCCATGGCACAGAAGAAGGATCTAACAACTGTCAATTAGGGAGGCAAATCATCCCATTCCCCTAACATCTCAGCTAATTTACAGAAAAAAATTGATATCAGAAGTGTTTGCAATAAGAGCTTATCATTCACATTAATAGTGATGTTAATAATCTTTAACTGCTTTAATAATGCTTAATACCTGCCCAGTGCCCCAAAAAGAAGTGGGTCCCACAATCTTTCTCAGTATCACATATTTCTTTTTTTTCTTTTTCTTTTTTCTTTTCTTTTCTTTCTTTTTCTTTTTTTTTTTTCAGCACTGGGGGTTGAACCTAGGGTCTCACACATACTTGACAAGTGTTGTACAATTAGGTTGCACCCCTACCCCTTTCTTATTATTTTATTTTTAGACAACTTCTCACTAACTTACACATACTGTCTCTGGCCTCGAACTTGTGATCTTCCTGCCTCCACCTCTTCAGTCTCTGGAATTACTGGTATGTGCCACCATGCCTGGCTTCACATATTTCTGATATGCCACTTTAAACACTCTCAATCTTACCAGTCTCCAGGAGTTTGGCCATTTGTTACAAACCCAGTTACCATCATGATGAACTATTTCAAATGGGATCTTACCTGCTTCATATGGAAAAAGGTGATGATAGCTTTCCTCTTTTTCTAGAGTTTCATAATTTTGGATAGGCTATAGGAAATTAGAGACTTTCTGAGCTTCCATTTTCATGTTTGCCCATGTCCTAAAGAATTGCCGACCAGCATAAAAAGAATATGAAGTGTAAGAAACATGGGATCTACTGTGCAAATTAATGGCCAAAATGTCTATCACTTCCTCAAATTTCAGTTTTCTCTTACTCCCCTCAGAGTTGATCCAGGCCATACAAATGATTTCTGTCACAATTTTATTGTCTACTAGTAATGTTCTCTTGATGACAGGATGTTTTGTCCTATCTGGGCTTGCTATGTTGTTGTTGTTAGGTGCCATCGAGTCATGTCCGACTCATAGTGACCCTCATAGGGTTTTCAGTGGCAGATCGTTTTTCCAGATTGCCTTGGCAGTGGATTGCCAGGTCCTCTCCCATGTTTGCGGTGCTGGGAATCGAACTCGGGACCTGAGAGACTGCAGAGCTGCAGAGCAGTGCTCTACCAACTGAGCCAAATCCCAGCCCCGGGCTTGCTATAAGTATACTAATTACTAAGTACCATGAACGCATTACTTTCCTATCTCAGAAAATCACACACTGTCTGGATTCTAGATGCAATATTCCTCCAACCAGATAGACATTTTGTAAGGATAAATACCTTTTACAAAATAAGTCCAAGCTGCCCCTGCCTTTTTAAATACTGCATTAGGCTTCCTAGTTTCCCTTGCATTGATGAACTTTTGTCCTTCCTGATTTCAACTTAGTCTGTAGTAGCATATCTCAGCACGAATATTGAATCTGCCTGAGTTATGATAGATGATACTGACTCATACCTCAAAAAATGGCACAGGCTATAATAAGGTCTTTAAGAACTTGGTTTCTAGGATCTTGGGAACAACTTTGTGCACACCTTCTTCAGCATCTTTATGATCTTATTGCCTCTTATCCTATAATCAGGGGCTGGTGTTTAGCTCAGTTGCTAGAGTGCTGCTCTGCACTCTCTGAGGACTCAAGTTTGATCCCCAGCATTACAAAAATGGGAGAAAGACATGGCATTCCACCCCAAAATCAATGCTGAAAAATAATAAGCCATTGAAAACCCTATGAGGGTGGCTGAGTTGGATCAGACTCAATGGCACCTAACAAAACCAAACAAAAACAATTAGTCTATAATCACTCAGATTTGTCTTTTCAAACTGAAGAAATTAGCTATTCTTAAGCATGTACAGAAGTCACCTATGTGTTATCTTCACATTTCTCTTCTCTAGAACTTGTGTTTTCTATGCCTTTCCTACATAAGGAAATGAAACTTTGGTAGATAATTAGTTGAAATATTTGATGAGGTAAGCTATATTATGAGGATATGATAGTGAGGGGATACTTGAGATGCCAATCTATAGGACTAGAATAAATACTAGTGGAGTCCTTCCATGATACAGCCTCAGAGCCATTGTGCATAAAAGAGTTGAAATTAAGGGATAAAGAAATAAAAGCTTCTGAAATTCATAAAGTCAAGTTGGGTGGAGCTAATCTAATTCCTTTCCTTTTTTCTGTTTTACAAACTTCTAACTTACCATAGTACAATGGGTGTCAAGTTGAAATAAGTACGATTTGATTATCCTGGAGTAAGAAGTGAAACTAAATATTATAGCCCCATACATAGGCAGCACAAATTTTAACAGGAGATTGCAAATAGGGTTTACTAGAAAAACTTCATAATGGTATTGTTATGCAAGGGTCAGTGCAAATATTTGAAAATGATTACATATTCTTAAGATAGAAGAAGGCTTTATTTTGTGTTACTCTCCTATCTGAACTCTTATATATTCCTTTTCAAAAACTGACTAAATATATCAAGCAGAGATAGAAAGATGAAGGAATATCAGAAATACTTTACACAAATGTGGTGAAATACAGTATATTACAATAAATAAAAGGGAGACTTAAAAATACATTTGCTCATATCAAACAAATATCAATTTTGTAAGAAAGAGGACCTAAATCTTGATGAACAAAATATAGGACACAAACTTATAAAAGCAAATAAGATTCATAATAGAAGGATCCCTGCTCAAGTAACCAATAAGAAAAGAGAAATAACAATGATAGATGATGACATACGCTTGTGTACATTTATCCTGATGAACATGGACAGCAGTTCCACTAAGTTTCTACTCAGGCACTCCACCCTTTAGTAATAAACTTTGTTCTGAATAGTACAGCCAAACATCCACTATCCCATCAAATAGTCTCATTTCACATTGATTTCCTTTAAGATTTTATTCCCATTAAATCTAATCAGAAAATACAGCCAATAATAAACAATTAATGCAATAATGATCACCAACCTTTTAAATAACACAATTTCATTTTTAGTGGGACATGATGCCTTCCAAAATAATGTCTAAATTTCTTAGCATAGAATTTAAAATCATGGGGTCACATTTGTTCTGTTCCTAAAAAGCACTCCAGTTTCATCTTCCAAGCATTTTCTCTTTTATCTTAAAGTATATTGCTTGCTTCTCCTCAAGCAAACCTCTCCTGTCCCTCTCTCCAGGCCTTTTTTTTTTCATGAAAATCTCACCTCTTTTGAATGTCTCCCTCCTGTATCTACCTATTGCAATCATATCCAACCTTCAGAGATTGACTTAAATATTATCATCTCCATAAAAATTTCCTTGATTATTCTAGCTTGAAGAGCTCTTTCATCATTTGCAAACTTGTACCTGGAATCATGTGAAAGAAGAGACCCCCCCCAAGGCAATTATTAATATTCAAAAAGTTTTTCTAGCCTTGACCCAGTAGGAGAAATATCCACAGAGCTGAGCAAGGGACAAAAAGAAGCTTAACCTTTTATAGGGCTCAGTGAAAAGGGGAGCTTTACAGAGGAAAAGGGCATAACAAAGGGCAAAAACAAAGAAAGTCCCTTTGGAAAGTCTCTTTTGTGGGTGGGCCCTCAGGGAAAATAGCACATAGCTCAACAAGGCATAATTACAGAAGCCAGAACTGAAGCTGGTTATCTTGTGACCTAATTGCCATGATGACACAGAAGGAGTGCATTCCTGAGATTAGTCTTGTTAGTAGGAGATCAAAAGGGAGGCTTTTTACATAGTTAGCAATTCTGTAACTTGAGAAAGGGAACAGGGACTTATAAAGTTAATAGTTACAAAGTTACAAATTCACCCATAACAAACAACTTGTGATTCAACCTTACAAAAACAGGGACTTATACAAGAACAGGAATTCACAAGTCACTAACATTTACAAAGCTATTTGTAAGGGACACAGTTTAAATGGGAGCCTATAAAATATGAGGATCAGTATCCTAAACAAGCATTGAGGCAACATTGTAAGCAATCACTAACCACAGAAAACAAGGACCATGAGTTACTAATAAAACTAGAGAATAACATTTATGAAAATTGAGAAGGGGAAAGACAAGAAGAGAATCTTTAAAATCTCCTTCAAAACGAGAGCAATTTGCATATATCATTCAGATGAGGGAGAGTGTATACCCTTGTCCTAATTAATCTAGTGACAGTTTACATATGTTTTTGACATATTTATTAAAATTGTTCCTTTCACCCTCAAAAACATTAGAATTTAGGCAAGATATCTATTATACCTATATGACTCTAGCATTTGCCACATTCTGGTTCATTTTTTACATTTCCATGCACATGCTTTAGTCACCATACTACATTATGGCCCTCTTTGAAAAAAGAAATCATATTATGTGTGTGTTAAAACAAAGTGCCTTTCATGTACTTCAGTGTGTATTTATTGAGACGAGGATGATAGAGTGCCTGATCTATTTATTAATAGGATTCTAAGTCTTAAAATATTGAAAGCCTTAACTTTTGAAGGCCAGTTATTATGCATTAAGTCAATGCTGATCATGAAGGACCTTCAAAATCTTAATTATTACCAATCATAGATCCAAGATAATTTATTAGCTGCTTGATGATTGCCTTAGAGTTGTAATAGGGAAAACCTGAGTTTTCATATTTGATAACCATAAGAAACAGAAGTGGGAGTGATATACCTTCCTCTTCAAGCTCTAACATGATTTTACACTGCTAGCTGTCCCAGGTGATGCAGCACCTGAAATAACTCTATGTATTTCTTTCAGAAACAAAATTGTACTAGGAAAGTTCAAGAACAGAACCTCTACTGCCCAATACATGTTATATTTATGGAGCAATGGAATGGCTTTAATAAGACACATAAGGCTAAAAACTAGCTTCTAATTTTCTCCCAAATCATACTCAATTCTTCCTATCTTCCAGAAAGCCAAAGAAAGAGGACAAAGTTTGCTCTATTAGATTGAAGTATCCAAAATAAAAACCTATCAGCTTAGCTAGAGAAAATGCCTCTGGACAAGCAAATATTAACACAAATTCCAGCAGTATTTCTCAAAGAAGTTTAAATGATACAAGTAGAGCTAAATAGATCCAATTCTCCAAGCGGACTTGGCAATTATCAATTCAAATGGATTTTTAGAATTCTTTCATTCTTGTTTCCAAGTGTTTGAAATGAAAGCCATAAAGGTCACTTACCAATCTCATGTTTGGTTCCTTTTCATGTCCTTTTTCTTTCAGTATAGCAATTCCTACAGCAAGTGGAGATCGTAAAGACTATTTTCTCTGCCCTGAAACTTGATGTCACTTTTATTTTCATGAATTCAGTGAGACACTATTTGGTAATAGTGTCAAATTACTAGAAAATGTGAGGGCTAGCAATTTAGCAATGGTATAATTGTCACAATAGTTCTACTTTCAGCATATAGCATGTATAATTAGAATCAAATATCTACCCTTTAGTGCTTCTCTTGGGTTCACCCAACTCTGAAAGCTAGTCATTAGGGCATATCAATTAGTAATGATTTTTCCCAGTCCCCAGCACCCAGTGAAGCATACATTAAAGGTAATATCTATAGTAAAAAATTTAATGTACACAATTTGAAAATATCTACCTTGATGCACAGAACACTATCATCTGAGAAACTCATTTGCTTTAGGTTTTATATTACAGCTATTAAAAATATTTCATCTCCTTGGATGAATGTCCTACAGACATTTTCATACCTATTAAGTAATATTAATTGTATAAAGGTTTGGAAAACATACGAATCATTAAAAGTAGAAATGGGATGTGCAATAGCCTGGAAGAGCTAATGTTATCACTTTTGTGGCCAGTTTAACACCTCTTTGTACAATCATTTTTAACTAAGTCATCATAATCCAGGGAAAGTTACTTCCTTCGGGGGCATAAAGACAGAGGAGACAAGAAGGACATATCACAGGTTCACAATATTTTACATACTGACTTTAGATATCAGTCATTTTTAATAAACTGTATTAAATATATCCTATTATTAAATAATTATTAAAGAGAATATATTAAATATATCTTATTATTTATTAAATAATAGGTCCCATTTATAGAAGCAATATTTTATAGGTTCCACTGCCTGGTATTCCTGTTGCTTCCTGGCAAGATGGTATCACAAAAAATGAGTTTATCTCCATTTAGACCAAAACAAAATTAAAAAAAAAAAAAAGAGGTAAAAGATAATGCTAATTCTGAGATTCCATGGTCTTAAGTAAGCATTACCTTTAACACAAATATGCATGTATAACACTATTTTGCCATAAATTTGAGGTATATTCAATATCTGACAGAGATTGGTTAGTGGTACTGGCAGTCAGCAGGAGTAATTCCACTCATAGGGAGGTCTATGGGAAAGATGTTAGGTCTAAAAGGAATTGCTCTCTCTGAATTGCTTCAGTATCTGAAATTACCCATAATTTTAATTCTTCAAAATGATTAATTGTGAATCCCAATTTATTTTATATAAGCTGAACATGGTAGTACAGGACTGTAATCCAAGTACTTAGGAGGCTGAAGCAAGAGGATCACAAGTTCAAGGCCAGCCTGAACTACATAATGAGTTCAATGAAGGCCTGGGCTGCATGGCAAGACCTCATTGCAAAAAACTAAACTAAATGAAATAAAATAAAATAAAATACTGCACGTGAGAGTAAGCACACATAGGCCAAATAATTATCCTAATTTAGCAAGAAACAATGTGAATAATGTTTGATAATGGGCTAGGTCAAGAAAGGTAGAGTATTGATTTGATTTATATTTTCCCATTTTGCACCAGCTTTAAACAAGCTACAACTGGACATGAAGGGGATGACTATGGAGGAGGATTTGTGATATTTTTTTCCCAAGAGCTCATTGTATTCGTCAGGGTTCTACAGAGAAACAGAATCAATAGGATCTGTGATGCATTTGTATAGATGTTTTTATCCTTTATATTTATATAAAATCAGAAAAATATAAGGAATTGGCTCATGTGATTAAGGAGGCTGGCAAGCCCCTAAATCTTCAGGGTGGTTCAGAAAACTTGACACCCTAGTGGAGCTGATGGTTTTGTTTCTATATATGTCCAAAAACCAGAGAATTAAGATGCTCCATGATGTATGTAGTTTTAGTGTAAAAATTGTCAGGCTCAAGATCAGAAGGAGGAGCCAATGCTTCAGTTCAAGTCCAAAGGTAGGAATAAATCTGTCATCTTAGTTTGAAGGCTATCAGGCAGAAGAATTTTTTCTTACTCGGGGTTCAGGCTTTTTGTTTGATTCTGGTCTTCAACTGATTAGATGAAGCCCACCCATATTGTGAAGTGCAATTTGCTTTACTGACTCTGCCAACTTAAAAGTTAATCTCATTTATAAACACACTTCTAGAAATACTCATAACAATGTTTAGCCAAATATCCAGGCACACTGTACTTCAGTCAGATTGACACATAAAATTAACTAGCACACTATACTTTTCTCATAGGTTTATCTTATGTCAAGCAAGGAATATTATTGTTGATAAAATGGAAGGCAACTGTGGTAAAATGCAACACTGAGAGATGGTGAAGTACTTTTATGTGAAAAAGGAACCAAAACAGTGTTTCACAACTGAGTATAGAAAATAGGAAAGCCTAGACTGTAGGTTATAGGCTAGCTAAAGCTATGTCTATCTTTTTGAGGACTGTACTCTCAGCTCCTACAAATACACATTATTAAATATTTTTGTTGGTTCACCAAATAAATTAATAAAAGAAAGATTTATAGAAGCTAGAATAATAATACATATTTTAATATTGAGAAGGTACTATGTTGAAATCAGAAAGTTATATAAAGCTAGATATACAGATATACAGTAGATATACAGTATATTATATATATATTATATACAAACATTGGTGTGTATATAATAGCATTCATAAATACTTAACTGCAAATAATGAACAAATGACTATAAGAAACTATTTGTTCTCCATCCAAGTGCTTTTGTTGTTATTACTGTTAGTTTTTATCAGCTTGTTTGTTTGTGTCTTATTTAGGTTACACTTCTTTTGGTACTAGTAGTCTTTATGGAGTGTTACTCATTACCTTTTATGATATTATCAAGATTCTCAGCTAAAATTTATTCTAACATGGAAAACTTGATTTATAGTCAATCACCTCATCTAATCTAAGTATGTCTAGTTGCCAGATTTCATAGCTTTTCCCATTCTAGTACATTTTACTTCATTTGGACACAAGGACACCATTCTGCCATGTATCTTGAGTTGCTGACATCAAAGATTCTCAGTTTAATAGGTTCAGAATGTATTTAGGAAGGATTCAAGCAAATGTTGGATAAAAGTTTCTCCGCATTCACCAAATGATCCTCTTAAAGATAAGAACTGCATCTATTCAATCATTCATTGAAATATCCCTTAAACTTAGTATGTTCCAGGTAGTCTTCTAGGCACTAGCAATACAGTGGTGAACCATCAAATAAGATGCCTGCTCCAGTGAAGCTTACATTCCAATATTACTTAAATCTTGGAGCAAAGCCAAATTTATTTTCCACACCAGAGAGCTGGGTCTTGTACACTTACCAATAAAACTATGAGAGCACATTGACCCAGAAGAGTTAGCAAAAAAAAAAAAAAAAAACAGTCAATACTTACTATTCTTTATTCCTACCTCAGTGTCCCAGATGCCTTTTCCATTTATTCTTATAAATCATGGTTTATAATTTATCCTTCTTAATTTGTAGTTGACCACAAGGATCAGCAGATATACTATTTGCTTCCCACACCAATAGATAATTTCCTAACTGGAGTATAAATTCATCCCGTCTTTGTCAAATGCTTTTGTCTCCACCTACTCCAAAGAAGCCATATTTCTGTATTGAGTAACAAAAAGTGAGAAGGCAAAAAATGGAGATGGATTAGAAGAAGCAAAATCCAAAGAAAATAAGTGGTTTAAATAAAACATGTGGTGATGGTGTGGGGTGCTATAAAGTTTTTATTGCCACTTACTTGGGAAGACCAGCATAACTCATGCCTAGTCCTGCCACTTATAAGTAATATGGTCACTGCAAACTCATTGCAGTAAAAACTTCAAACATCTCTACTACCACATATTATACACACACATACATCAGTAATTTGGTAACTTTTCCTACTGCCTTCTTCTTTGATAGACTTTATTTCTTGATGTCCCTTCTTAATAGTACAAATTTATTTTAGCACACTGTGTGGCTGATTAAACATAGAGCTATGATCATTTTTAAATAGGGCTGCAACTATTAATTCATGATATCCAACACTGGGTGTTTATTGTGGTAGACAATAAATACTCTGCATGAATTTTCCCTGTGTTAGGCACTGCTAAATAAGTCCATGTTTTTTTTTTCATTGTGGTGAATAAAGATAAGGTTCACCTTAATTGGATCATTTGGACCTGTTGACTCAGTATCACAAAGTCAAAGGATTTTGGAAGATTACCATGATGAGGGAACCTTAAATCCTGACTAATGGTTTTTACATTGTATTTCAATGAGCCAAAGAGCTGATAGGTGATTGGACCAGGTTTTATGAAATGGAGGCTGTTTCAGAACAGTTTTGTTTTATTCTGTTTTAAATGTGGGAGTTCTATGTAAGATTTTATTTGAATAAAATTGTACTGAGAAAATGCAGACATAAACACACACATAAACATATCACTGAGAAAATCACCAGTCTGGACCAATATTCCCACTCCTAATTTTGGAAGCAAGAAAATAGAAAAGTTAAGTGATAAAGTTCCATTTCCATAAGTATTTTGTAGGCATATCTGGTACCAGTGTATTTTAGGTCCACTGACTCCCTTGTTTTTCACTCAATGGCACTCCAATGAATTTAAAGCTGTTATTAATACTGTTAATAATAATATAAGCAGTGTTGGAATTGGGCCCAGTACCACATGTGGGACAAACTATATTAGACATAAAACCTTTTCACTAGGGCAAGCATATTTTATTCACTCTTCTGCCGGAATAAGGATAGCATATACTAAAGAAGAAATCTTCCTACTTATACAAATCTTTCAGGTAAATATGGTAGAAGTAAAAGAATGAGTATAAAGGATGATTACATCTAAATACATCATAACCCAATCCCCAAAGTCCCAAACCATATCCCAACTTAAAGAGAAATCCTTTCATAGAATCCTGAATCCCACATATGTCACTTGATAAGAACCTATCCTAAAAAATTTTTTAAAAAAGAACCTATCTTATACATATTTACCTTTTCTTTTAACTTGATGTCTGAGCCTCATGTAAAATAAGACCATAAACCCTACTTCATCCTACTGGTGCATGTATATTCTGAATATCATTGCATGTTTTCAAGAAAGAAGTAATAGTTCTATAGCTCACAGAAATCATTCCACTGTCAAAAGTAGAATTGACTTTAAAGGGGAATTATGCACATAACGTTGAGGTTATTCTCTTAATAAGAATTATTTTCAACCTATCTCACTTTCTACCCTTCTTCCAAAGGTTGTCTTCATGTTGCTCTGTAGAATTTTGCCGCCTGATTATCCTTCTGTCTCTTGTGGTGTTGTCCAAGTGCATATTCATATGCCTTAACTTCACAATAAATACTCTCCCTCTCTTTTATCAATTCTTTTGCAATTTCTATCCTTAGGATGAACTAAATGCTATGGTACATACTTCATGACCGATCTCAAACCCCCTTTTACTCACTATCTGCAAAAGGTAACCTGAATTTGGATGGACGGCCTGCTTCAGCTGTCCATACTGATCAAAATCACAGCTAATTAGCAGATGTCCATCTCTTAAACTGTACAAATAAGAGTCCAAAAACTATGATTATAGATTCTCCCTGTATATAAAGCTATTCATTCAGTCTCCATGATACAGATTTTCTTTTTTATTTTTTTAGTTTATATAACAGGGAGTGAACATACGGTGGACACCAAAATCATAAAGAGTTGAAGAAGGTTTTGAAAAATGTGTGTACAGTACAACTACAGATCATTAAAGGAGGTTAGAATAGCTAGGGGGATAGCCCAGCTGTCTGATCTTTCAAGATAAAGGAGAATAATCATTCCACTCTACTTTAAACAATCCC
>VMDO01034344.1:0-17069 GCA_007922755.1 Pedetes capensis | reverse complement strand
ATTATGATTTAACTTTTAATAATTTCACCTTGTAATATAAACTATTGATTAATATTTTATAAGGATAATAATATTGGAGTTTAAAATTCATTTTTGTGTGAACATTTTTAGTAACTATGTAGTGAACTTCCCTATCCATAATAATACTTTTAGCTTAACATCTATTTTAACTACTATTAAGCTGACTAGCTCAGAGTTTTTTGGATCATATTTCTGTTATATAATTTAAATAATATATGTTGTTGTTGTTAGGTGCTGTTGAGTCAGGTCCGACTCAATGTGACCTATGTAGCAAAAGGCAACATAATATAAATCCCAATATATTCTAAATGCCTGCAGCTATAGCCCTGTGGCATCTGATCCCATCAGGTTGAGGAAGCTAAGCAGGGTCGGGCCTGGTTAGTACCTGGATGGGAGACCACCTGGGAACACCAGAAGCTGTAGGCTGGGAGAAGGACCTGGCAACCCCTTCCCAAAAATCAATCTGCCATTGAAAACCCTATGAACAGCAGAGAAGCACTGACAATAGTGTTTCCCCTGTTGAACAGAGGGTCGCTATGAGTCGGATACCGACTCGACGGCACCTAACAACAACAACAACATATTCTAAACAGGATACATCTTTATTTTTGGTAAATTATAACATAATTTGAAAACCACGGCTTATAAATGAAGAATTAAATACAATTATATTTATTTAAATTGTTATTATGCTTGTATTTATTTTTAATATTACTAATGTAATTCAGCATTTCTATATTTATTTTTAAAATCTGTTGTTTCTCTTTTATTTTCCGCTTCTAAAGGATAGCTTATATGTTTTTATCCCTTTATATTTGCTTCTTCCTACTTATTTGAAAACAACAAACTATTATTTTACTCTTATAGTGGTTACCTTTAAAATTCTGTTAAGTACTTTGAGTCTACCCAAGTCTTCTTGTTGTTCAGTGCCTTCAAGTAAGCCCTATGTACAACAGAAGGAAACACTCCCCTACTCTGTGCTAGGCACAGGATCTTCATAGCAGCCCTATGTACAATAGAAGGAAACAGTCCCCTACTCTGTGCTAGGCACAGGATCTTATTTACATTTAAGTACATTGTTGTAGACCAGTACTGCTATGCCCTGCTCAGCCAGCTTTTCTGGTATGTTTCAGTTCTCTAGTTCTCTTTTAGGTTTTGTCTAATTTGCTGTATATTGTGGTAAATGTTTTTCAAATTTCAGTTTGTATTTGAATTTCAATAGTTCTACACACTTTAAATATTATATGATCATCTATTATATATGACCTGTAATATATATTATATAGCCTTATATATTTACATATATTAAAATATATTTTTTTCAATTGATCTACATAGTCACTTATGAAAATTTTTGCCTGTACCACTATTTTGGGTAAACATTTTCCAGTAGTAGTTATGTATTGTGAATTTAATCATTTTGATATCAACAGAATGGAGAGTGAAGATTTGCATGTATAGATTTTATTTCTTATTTTGTCACCTCTAACTCCTACTTGGCGAGTTCTCCTTTTATGTTTATATTTGTATGACTATTTTTTCTATATTATGACTTTGGGCCCAGTTAAGGAAAATTTACTCTAAAAGATATTTTTGTTTTTTTCCTCAGGTCCAAGACAGTATCTTATGACAGACTTTGCACTGCTACAAGTGTTTTCTAGAGTAACTAGATTTTTTTCTCTTCTTTCTCCCACATCATTTGCAGACATATGGTTGAATTCATTTTTATGAGTGTGTCCTTGAGATGTTCTTTCTTATTACAAACTCATTATTATATCCAAAGAATAAAGTGTAGTTAGATCTGTAATTTTACAGGACATAATCTTAGGGTGTCTTGTTTACCACATTTCCAGAAATAGAATTTTGTTCCTAAATATTTATAACTTTCATTTCTCCGAATTACATAATCATTTATTGAATTGTATATATGTAGTTTGCAGACCCAATGCTTTGTAATGGTGATGGGAATACCAATGTTTTTGTAGCACCATTTTATATTATGTACTCTATAATTAATGTATTTGTAAACTTTATTATTGGGGCCTAGTATGGAAGGGTTCTATGTATTTCTTTATGGCAAAGCATTAAAAATTTAAACCAACTAATCCTTTTCAAAGAAGTATGGAAGTTAATGTATGTGGCATACAAAAGTTCTTTATAGGCAGACCATATCTTTCATTTCTATATCATCAGCATATAACAAAATGTTTGTTGAACAGAAGTCACCACATGAATAAGTGGATATCAAATGAATATAAAAGAATAGAAGAGGAAAGAAAAAAGAAAAGAGAAAAGAAATGAAAGAAGGAAAGGATGGTAGGAAGAAGGTAGGGAAGGAGGAAGGAAAGGGAAAAGAAAGCTGGAGAAAACCAGCCAAAATGCCAATAGCCCATCATTAAGATGACCATTATTTAAATATTTTCAAAAAATATTTTCTTAAAAAATTTAAAAACTCATGCATTTGTAGATATAATTTTGAAGATTACATCTTGTATATTTATTACTAAAAACAGAGGATTTTTTCTCTAATCCTACTACCTTTGACAATTAAAATTTCAAACGTTTATAAAAATCTTCATGAAATTTAATATGTTAGTCAGTTTTCTTTATTCTTAAAAGAAAAATCCAAGTGTTTCCTTCACTAATGTTAAGTTACAAAAACAAGAAGAAAATCCTGTTATCTGTTCTGTCATTTCATTTTATATTATTTTTCCAGCATTTGGGTTTAGGCACTTTTCTGAGTTTTCTTTCTTTAGAGGCACTTTGGATCATAATTTATGAGGTAGGTGGAATCAGATAATAATGTATGCCATTTATACTTTATCATACTCACATAGCTTTATGGGTGCGTACCTTAGAGGCACAGAGGCAAATTTTTATTAACACATGTTTATACATAATTGACCAATTGGGAAGTGGTACGAAGTAATGGCTGTGATTTACATATACTAAGAAATGTCTTAGAGCACCTCACCCTGTCTGGAGCCCCCACTGTGACAGATGAGCCAATGCCTGTGGGGGATGACAGCATGCTATTTATGGCATTTCCTTCTGAGACAATTAAGTAACATATGCCAAGACCATAGGGATTATCTTTGAGCTACACAGTATGTAACTCCATCTGAAGAGAAATATAATATTTTACAAATTTGACCAACCATAAGAAAGCTTAAATTGACTCACTCATTTTAATAAATGCAATAATGTTTTTGTATTTTAATAAGATTTATCTTCCAATAAGAGTATACTATAGCAGATTAGCATATTATATATTTACATTATTCAGAAAATATGGCATATTTATTTTGTTGGGATGCAATGCTCATGATGAGCTCTTCTTACACAGACTGCATACTTTAATAACTTTTTCCCCTTCCTCTCTTCAAAGCAAACCAAATGGGAAAGTTGGTTTACTGAAGAAATAAAACCAAACAAAAAGGAAATAAATAAAAACTAATAACTATGGTAGCATAGTACTATTCCCGTTCATGCTACACTTTGGAAGAGACAGTAAGTTGAGTTGACAGGGGATAATGAGAGATAAGGAAGGGAGGAGTTAGATGTCAGGATGAATGTCTGTTGTAACCTGTCTTCAGTGACACAGCGGACTCAATGCAGTTCCCAGTTTATAAGAAACATCTATATGATTGGCACTGTGGTCTCCAGGAACTTTAGGTTTATTGTTCCCATTTTATTTTGGAAGTGACTGAGGCCTAGAACATTTATCAGAAAATTCAAGCTCCAAATGGTCTATTTATATTCATGGCCCAGCTCATTTCCTTGGCACAATGTAAGAATTCAGGAAATATTTGTCAGAGGAAGGAATGAATAGACAGAGTGGTTTTTCTGTATCTTTTCTCAGATTTCTTGTTCTACTCAACTGGATTATTGACCTGATCTCCCTTGTGTTCCTGCATTTCATGCTGCATGGCCCTAGATTTCCACAAATATGATAATATTAGATCCTATGGTAAGGTGTGCATGGGGTCATCACTGGTGACTAATTTCAGTCATGGTCAGGTTTGAAAAGGCCTCCATAAAGACTAATATCTGAAAATTGTGAAAGAAAGGAAAGAAAAAGAAAGAAAGAGAGAGAAAGAAAGAAAGAAAGAAAGAAAGAAAGAAAGAAAGGAAAAGAAAAAGGAGGGAGAGAGGAAGGAAGGAAGGAAGGAAAGGAAAAAGAGAGAAGGAAGGGGACAGGAAAAAAGGAGAAAGGGAGGAAGGAAAGTGGATGTGAAAAAGCAACTTATATTAGAAGTAATTGACTTTTCTGGCCCTCAGGTACTTATTGCTCCCTCTCTCAAGTAGTAGCAGTTCGGTAGAGTTATTTTAACTTTGAAATAAGCTGGCCAGAATGGCTTATGCCAGTAATCCCAGTGAACTGGGAGTCAGAGGTAAGAGGATCACGAGTTCAAGGGAGCCTGCATAATATGTTGACCCTGATTCAAAATAAAACAAAAAATAGGCTGGTGTGCCACCCTGTGGTAGAGTATTTGCAAACTATGTGTGAGGTCCAAGGTTTAACCATCTAGGGCTGCAAAAAAAAAATAAAATAAAATCAAGTAAACAACAACAACAAAAAACTTTGGAACAAAAAGGGCACACACACACACACACACACATATAGTGCATATATATATATATATATATATATATATATATATATATATATATATATGCACCACATCATTCCTTCGGGCTGGGATTTAGCTCAGTTGGTAGAGTGCTGCGCTGCAGTCTCTGAGGTCCTGAGTTCAATTCCCAGCACCGCAAAAATGGGAGAAGGACTTGGCAATCCACTCTCAAGGCAATCCCGGAACAGTCAGTCATTGAAAACCCTATGAGGGTCGCTATGAGTCAGATACTGACTGGACGGCATCTAACAACAACAACATCATTCCTTATGATACTGCCAAGAAATGATATCTCAATTTTGCAAACTTGTAATAGGATGACACATGAAATCACTAAAAAGTGACATCAAATGTGATTATGAGACTAATAGATATTTCAATGAGCTTTGCTGGATTTTCAATAATTTATATGTAAGGCTATCTTTTTATCAGTAATTTTTAATGTATAACAATGGGTCTCATTATGAGATTTCCATATATGCATTTCATTGTACATTTCTCATGTAATTTCCCCCTTACCCTATTCATGACCCTTGTAACCCATCCCCACTCTCCCCACTTATGGTCTCCTTTCTATTTGCATATTTTTTTGAGAATATTTATCTATATATGTGCATCTCACTTTTGATATAAATCCAATTTTTTTTTCTATAGTGATCTTAACTTTTTCCATTCTCAGCAGTATTACTTGAGTGATCTAGTCTGTTTGAATTATTGCCAACATTTGGTATCATTACTATTTTTTATTTTTGTTATTCTAGTAGGTTTTATTTTTTCTCTCTTACCTTATGTTTCCAACATACTCATTAATGTAAGATTATCTTATAATTATATAGTGCTTTGCTATTTAGAAATTATTACATACTTATCTCATTTAGTCTCTAGCTCCAATCTCTTTAGTAACAATTCATGCCAGAATCTATGGAGCCACTAAAGTATACCAAAGAATGGAGCAAATTCCTTATTTTGTGGAGTTCAAAAATCTACCTTATATTATTTTATCTTCCCTCCTTTCATTCCTTTATTTTGCCTTTCCTTTGTTTTTCTCCTTTTTGTACACCTTCTCACTGAGTTTCTCTTATGAGACAATATAATAAATCCTGCTCGCCTTAATGCAGCTTTGGGCAGTTCTTCCTAATTATCTTAAAAATACATCCTGAGAGTCACAGCACTTTTTTGACTCCTTAAACTTCAAGTTTTTTATGTTAAGAGATAAGACAGCGCAGGATGAAAAATATTTTTAAGCTTTAAATTTATCCTCATTGATTTTCATTTGCATATCACACCCAATTTTTTAGGCCTAAGAGCAAGAGAAAACGCAAGCAGGCTAGATATATTATTCCTTCTAAGAATACCCCAATATTTATATACAATGTCTATGGTGAAAGAAAAAGAGAAAGGAATTATTATGCTAATACTAAGCTGTTGGAAATTGGTATGTCAAGCAGTGACATTACAAAGCATAGTACTACTTAGTGCAGTGGGAGAAGGATATGGCAACCCACTCCCAAGGCAATCCCAAAACAATCAGCCATTGAAAACTTTATGAGGGTCACTATGAATCAGACACAACCCAATGGCACCTACCAACCAACCAACCAACCTAGTACAGTGGTGTGAACACTGAATCTTTTACAAATAATACTTCATGAGTGCTTGTTTGCATATATTAGCCACTTAAGTATGTGGATTTCCATCAATTATTTCTAATTACATACAGTTCTTTCAAATTGACAAAAACAGATACTGATGCAACCTTGTGACATAGTCTTTTATTCTTCCAGAATTTTTTGCTATTCATTTTCTCTTTTTCCACAAAAAAATTTCTTATTTCCAGTCATTACCTTTGGGCTAACAAGAGTTAACTTCTTGAAAAGTAATGACTCAGTTAAAATGCTAGATATAATGTTTAGGAATACTTCAGACTACCAGTAACAGAAATAAATTTATTTAGTGGAAGAATATTAGGAATTCTCAAGATTTTTGAGAGACCAGAGATGCAGTGTTGTAATGGTCAGAAAAAAAAATAAATCTCTAAAGATTGTGAAGTGGCAGCTCAGTCATCAAAATTTAGTTGGAATGTCAAATCAGAAGAGAGGGGAACTAATTAATGAATCAATCAATATTTCTCCTCTCCATTGTAAAACACTTTTAGACAAATATTCACATTTGTAACTTTGCATGGAAGAGTTTCTAATCAGATTATTCCCCTATATGTCTGTGAGTTTACTGTACTGTGGGTGCTTGCATGTTGCTGTGATGCTGAAAGCTATGCTACTGGTATTACAGACACCACAAGGGTCACCCATGCTGAGCAGGTTTCAGCTGACATCCAGACTAAGACAGACTAGGAAGGAAGACCTGGAAGCCCACTCTCAAAACAATCAGCCATTGAAAATCCTATGAATAGCAGAGAAACACTGTCATATATAGTGCCAGAAAATGAGCCCTCCAAGTTTGAAGGTACTCAAAAGATGACTGGGGAAGAATTGCCTGCTCAAAGTAGAGTCCACCTAAGTGAGGGAACTGGAGTAAAGCCTGAGAGACCTCCATTTGCCAGTGGCATGACTCGAAATGTAGAGGAACAACTGTAAATATCCATTAATAATGGGAACATGTCCTGAAGTACAATGCTGTGAGTGATAGGATAGTATCAAAACACCTACAAGGAAGGATAGTTAATATGCTAATATAACTATTATTCATATTTACCCACCCACTACTAAGGCCACAAATGAAGATAGGGAAGATTTTTACTAGCTCCTGCAATCTGAAATAGATCAAACATGCAATCAAGATGTACTGATAACGACTGGTAACTAGAATGCAACAGTTGGAAACAAAGAAGAAGGTTCAAGAGTCAGAAAATATGGCCTTAGTGACAGAAACAGTGCTGGATATTACATGATAGAATTTTGTCAAACCAATGACCTTTCATTAAAAATACATTTTTTTTCAACAATACAAATGATGACTATAGAAATGAAATTCACCAGATAAAACATATAGGAACAAATTTGACTATATTTTTAGAAAGAGATGATGGAAAAGCTCAATATGAAAAGTCAGAACAAGAGCAGATACTGAATGTGGATCATACTATCAAATGCTCATATGCAGATTCAAACTAAAACTGAAGAAAATTAGAACAAATGTAGAAGAGCCAATGTGTGATCTTGATTATTTCCTACCTGAGTTCAGAGACCATCATAATGACAGATTTTATGCATTAGACACCAATGATAGAAGACCAGATGAGTTGTGGCATGATATCAAAGATATTCAGGAGGAGACCAAAAGTTATTTAAAGGACATGAAAGAAGAAAAAAAAATTACATGTCCAAGTAGACTCTGAAACTTGCCCTTGAATGTTGAGCAACTAAAATAAAAGGAAGAAACAATGAAGTTGAAGAACTAAACAGAAGATTTCAAAGGGCAGTTTGAGAAAAAAAATCAAGTATTATAATGGCGTGTGCAAAGAGCTAGAGATAGACCACCAAAAAGAAAAACATGCTCTGTGTCCTAAGGAATTGAAGAAAAAATTCAATCATCTATTGGCAAGAGTGTAGGATTATAGAAGGAAAATATTAAGTGACACAGGAAACATCAAAAGAAGATCAAAGAAATACAAGGACTCATTATACCAAAAATAATTGGTGGATGACCAACCATTTCAAGAGTTTATGTATGATAAAGAACCAATAGTATTGAAGGAAGAAGTGGAGGCTGCCTTGAAGGAATTGGCAAAACACACAGCTCCAGGAATTTATGGAATGCCAACAAAGATGTTTTAACAAACAGATGCAGCACTGGAAGTGCTAACTTATTTATGTCAAGAGATTTGGAAAAAAAGATACTTGGCCAATTGACTGGAAGAGATCTATATTTGTGCTTATTCTCAAGAAAGGATATCCAACCAAACGTGGAAATTATAGAACAATATCATTAATATCATAAGCAAGCAAAATTTTGCTAAAGATCACTCAAAAGCAACTGCAGCAGTACATAGACCAAGAAATTCCAGAAAATCAAGCTGGATTCAGAAAGGGGCATGGAATTAGAGACATCATCCTGATGTCAGATGGATATTAGCCAAAAGCAGAGAATACCAGAAAGTTGTCTATGTTTTATCAGCTATGCAAAGGAATTTGAATGTGTGGATCATAAGAAAGTATGGATCACACTATGAAGAAGGGGAATACCAGAGCACTTAATTATACTCATGAGGAATCTGGATAAGGAGGCAGTTGTTCAAACAGAACAAGGATATATTGCTTGGTGTAATGTCCAGAAAGGTATACGTCAAGGCTGTATTCTTTCACTGAACCTCAAAAAAAAAAAAAAAAAACAAAACACTGAGCAAATAACCCAATAAAGTTGGACTTTATGAAGAGCAAGGCATCATGATTAGAGGAAGACTTATTAACATCCTGTGTTATGCAGATGATACAAATCTGCTGGCTGAAAGTGAGGAAAATTTAAAACATTTACTGAGGAAGATCAAAGAACATAGCCTTAAGTATGGCTTGCACCTCAACATCCACAAAACAAAAATCTTTACAGTTTGGTCAGTAAGCAACTTCATTATAAATCGAGATAATATAATATCAAGGTTGTCCAACTTTTTTCTTTACTTAGTTCTACTATCAACACCTGTGGAAGCAGCAGTCAAGAATCAAAAGATGCATTGCACTGGGAAAAGCTGTTACAAAAGACCTTTAAAGTGTTGAAAATAAAGATGTCACATTGAAGACAAAGATGCATGTGACTCATGCCATGGTATTTTCAGTTGCACCATATCGTTTTGATAGCTGGACATTGAATAAGGGAGACAGGAGAAAAATTGATGCTTTTGAATTATGGTGCTGGAAATGAATATTGAATATATCACGGACTGCAAAAAGAACCAACAGATCTGTCCTAGAATAAGTGTAACCAGAATGCTCCTTAGAAGCAAGAATGGCTAGACTGAGTCTTAATGTATTTTGGACAAGTTGTCAGGAGGGACCAATCTCTGGAGAAGGACATCATGTTTGGGAGAATGGCAGGTCAACAGAAAAAGGAAAACCCTCAACTAGATGTATTGACACAGTATTTGCAACAATGAGCTTAAACATACCTAAGATTTTGTATGTGCCTGACAAAGAATCAGGAGTGTTTCATTCTTTTGTACATTGAATCCCTATGAGTCAAACCTGATTCATGGGCACCTAACAACAACAACAATGAGATTATTACAGTTAAATAATTGTTCCTTTTTCTTTGGCTCTTTGGAATATAAAACCCAACCCAAAGGTTCTTCAATGAATTGATCCTAAAGTAAGGGCTAGTAGCAGTTGAAAAGGCCCTCCTTTCAATTTCTAAAAAGGAAGGTAGAGCCTGGCCTCCAGGGTACTATAATAAAATGATGGAGTCAGTGACAAAATGTAAAAGAGAAAGGGATGTAGATGTCAACAAATAGGACTATTTCTTAAGATGTATAGAAAATATTAATAATTAGAAATGATACTATGCTTATTGTAATTTACAGAGTACAACTAAAAGAGATAGGGAGACCATGGAAGGCAGTAGAAATGGAGATTGCTAGAACAGTATAGGATCCTAACTCGTAGTCTTACAACTAGAGACAACCAAAGACAGCCTGAGAGTCACAATAATTTTTTTTTGAGAATTAATCTCATATATTGAATGGAACAGTTTAAAAATTGTCGCTAGACTGTTGTAAGGAAATTGAGTCTAGTTTTGCAGTATCTTTTTTAATACTTATTCATATTTCTTCATGATAGCAGGCTCTTCAGGTCTTGCTGTTGGATCTTCAAGAATTCTTTTGAAGTAGCAACCAAAGGAGATCTCAGTCAATGAAATGCTGTATCACTTAATAACTGGATATTCATCTACTGAAATTAAGCTCAAGAATTTCAGTTTTCAAATTGTAATTGTGCAATAATTAATTTTATTTCACAGGAAACTTTCAAAATAGTACCTATTTGTGAACTGTTCTTTATTTCTCTAATTTGATATATTCTTTCCCTGGAAGCCTCTCATTTGTTCTCTCCCTTCATTAGTAAATAATGATGGGGTACAGAGTAATACCACCTTGCCTTTTTCATCATGCATCCATTACATCACTTCTGGTAACACTTTCATCAACCCACAAAGTTTATGGAGCATTTTGGCTAATATGTAGTAAAACTCAAACGCATATTTGGGTTGTACTCCCTATTTTCTCAATGTACTCAGAAACATGTCATTTTGTTTCTAGCTTGTGTGAGCTTAAGTCAAGAAATATGTTTATTTAGGCCTGCATATTTACTTTCCTACCCACCCCCAAACACACAGGGTAGTAGGACAACTTCCTTAAAATATTTCCTTACCTCTACTATAAAACAGAGAAAGGTCCACTGGCATATTTAAGAAACCCACCAAAATCCTCAGTAGTCTTCAAGAACCAACTTTCTAGTAAAAAGAAAAAATATTGTACACTATGGAAAATCTGCCTGCAGCCATACCACTGTTGCATCCGATCCCATCAGATCTTGGAAGCTAAGCAGGGTTGGGCCTGGTTAGTACTTGGATGGGAGAACGCCTAGGAACACCAGGTGCTGTAACCTTGGAAGAAGGACCCAGCAACCCCCTCCCAAAAATCAATCTGCCATTGAAAACCCTATGAACAGCAGAAGAGCACTAACAATAGTGTTTTGCCTGTTGTACTTAAGGTCACTATCAGTCAGACACTGACTCAATGGCACCTAACTACAGCAACAATGGAAGACCTGCAAAGACAAAAAGATGTAAATGGAACAATTTTTAGCTGGATGTCATGGCTCATGCCTGCAATCCCTGTTACCAAAAAGGCTGAACTAGGAGGATTGTACAGCAAGTCCGCCAGCCTGGGCAACTTCACAAGAACGTGTCTTTAAAACAGAAACAAACAAACTAAAACAAGGAAACAATTTGTAGTACTGAAAAAAAATCCTTATATTTTATGTCCTGAGCCAATACCACTGAGAACACAAAGGACATATTTGGTATCTTTGCTTTCAGCTCCTAAATTCTGGTATTTTAATATCTTCCCCACTTATTCATTTGGTGTCACATTTTCTCAGCCACGAGTTCTTAGAGGTCAGTTTGAAAGTTCTATGAAAACATTTATTAATATCTTTCTATTTCATGCATGTACATTTTTAAAATTTTATATAGAGAGCATTTGAAGATAAAAAGAAAATTTAAAATAAATGATTTTCTAACAATAAAAATCTGTGACCATTAGATGTTTTCTTGTGAGGTAGTTTTCCCAGCACATTGTAAAATCTGCCATACAAACAAATCTTGATTATATTTCTAGAGAAATCCCATTAAAATGATTTGCTTACTCCTGGCAGTGTTACAACATGGGTATCCTTTGAAAAATAGTTTTACAATGTGAAGAAAAAAATACTTCTAATTTCTATTTAGATAAAAGACTTAAATTTGTCTGATTATTTCTTTTTTGCGCTCTATTACCACATCTTTCCTCACCCCTAATTTTGGCAAACATTATATTTCATTAGTAGAATATAGACTAAAATGACTTGATTTGGACTCCACATCCTTCTCATATTAGCTGTGTAACCTTTGGAAAATTCTTTAACTTGTGTGACCCTCAGTTCCTGAAACTATAACAAGAGAACAATAGTGGTATCTGTGTAAAAGGATGCTTATAACGACTGAATAACTTAATATCCATTAAGTGCTTAGAAAATACTTAGTACATAAAAGAGCTGTGTAGTGGTTGTTGTTGTTGTTGTTAGGTGCCGTCGAGTCGGTATCCGACTCATAGCAACCCTCTGTACAACAGGGGAAACACTATTGTCAGTGCTTCTCTGCTGTTCATAGGGTTTTCAATGGCAGATTGATTTTTGGGAGGGGGTTGCCAGGTCCTTCTCCCATGTGTAGTGGTTAATCATTACCATTTTACAATGATTAAGCCAGTGATGTTATAGCTTAATGCAATTCCATAGACCACTTATTTTTAATTATCTATTTCATTATAAAATCAATATATGTTCATTACTGAAAAAATCCAAAAATACATACAAATTCAAGGAATATAAAATTTCCATAGTTATAACTCATACAGAGCTAGAGGCAATACTTTAATCTTATTTTAAATGCACATATGACACATTATATACAAACATGAAACTGCAACTCTTCCTGATAATATGTATAGCTGTTTTATGAGACTTGAGTTACGATGACAAGCTGAGAATAAGCACCTACTTCACCTCCTCCCATATCCTCCTGTATTCAAATGTTTTAAAAATAATCCCAAAATTATTTTTAAAAAATTTTAACAGTGTAGGAAAATAAGTAGTGGGCCAAGAGCTCTTGCAGATATGATAAACTATTAAAGACAGAAATAAAAAGAATCACATAGAAACAAAGGAGATAATTTACACTCCTCTAATATTACATATAAGAAAGCTATTGATGAGAAAATATATCCAGACAAACTAAACATTAGAAATCCACAAATATATAGGAAAAGATGGGCCTTGAGATAAAAGAATTACTTGAAGTTCTTACTCAGAAGAGTGGTCCTGCTTGTTCAGACTCAACATTGGTACCCACAAAAGAAACAGAAGACCAGGGAGGCTACTGATCCATAGACTTACATAGGGAAGGAAGTGAATTGTTTCGCAGATGGCTACCCATACTAGAGATAGTGAAGCTGAAGTCACTACAGATTTAAAAATAGATCTAGAAAAAAATAAGTTAAAGGAAAGAAAATTGCATGAAGGAGAGAAATAATTGATCTACTATAGCCAATGGGAAAAGGACCTGGCAACCCCCTCCCAGGAATCAATCTGCCATTGAAAGCCCTATGTGCAGCAGAGAAGCACTGACAATAGTGTTTCCCCTGTTGTACAGAGGGTCTCTATGAGTTGGATACCGACTCGAGGGCACCTAACAACAACCACAACAACAACTATAGCCAAGGCTAGCCAGCCTCCTTTTCAAATCTGGAGAACATAAATTGCTAGCCATCTCCATATCAAAGCACCCTAAAACAAAACCTGCATCTTGTGGTGCTCATTCCTTTCCTTACAAGGACCCTGCAGATATTTGCCCCATTTACAGAATATTCTATTTTGGAAACACTTCAATAAACTGCTGAGGAAAGCAACTCCTATACTCATGATAATTAGTTTCATTATTGGCGTTCCAAATATGATGGAAAGAAATTTGAAACAGAAGTACCAAAATGAGCACATAGAACATCAGATAGGTAGAACAAGAAACATGCAATAACTAAAAACAAAATAATAATTGACATCTTTTGAATATATGATGAACCATTTCTTTTTAAACAAGAATAAGGTTCTATGAAAAGGGAATATTCATAATACAAAGAAGTAACCACAAAATAAAAAAATATTACAAGAAAATCTTGGCAGACATGGTGGTGTACACTTATAATTCCAGAGACTTGGAAATCAGAAGCAGGGAAAATGAGAACTTAAGGCCAGAGACAGTTTGCATAACTTAGTGAAAGCTTGACTCAAAATTAAAAGTGGAAAATGGAGTGGGGTACAGATCAATGGTAGACCAGTAGACCACTTGCAAAATATGCATGAGAGTTCAACCTCCCCCAAGCCCTGGAAAGAAAGAAAGAAAGAAAGAAGGAGAGAGAGAGAGAGGGAGAGAAGGAGAGAGGGAGAGAGGGAGAGAGAGAGAGAAAGAGAGAGAAAGAAAAAGAAAGAAAGACAGACAGAAAGAAAGAAAGAGAAAGAAAAAGAAAGAAAGAAAGAAGGAAAAGTAAAAGGAAGGAAGAAAATCTCAATAATGGAATGAACTGACTTGACAGCATAAATCTTTGTACTGAAAATATTCCTCAAGTGTTGAATAGGCCAAATTTAAGAATTTATGCTTAGACATGAAATTTCTAAAATTAATAAAAAATGTCTGGGTGTTAGAAAAAAATCAAAGTAAGAGTCAGACATTTTATCCAGTAAAAGCTGGGCAAGAACATTTTAATATAAGACAAGTTTTTAATGGAATAATGATTTAATAATAAACCCCCTAGACTAATTAAAGTAAAATTAAAATGGAACATTAACATAAAGGCATTTTCACAAAGAACACAATCTATCTCCTTCTGAATCTTGTTGAAAGAATTAAGATGGACTTCGGCAAAGTGATAAAAATACATACAGAGAAGCTGAATATATGAAAATTATAAACCAATCCACAGTGGTATAAGTAAAGGACTAAATGAACATATTTTCAACAAAATGAAACACTGAATGATTGTCTCCTTCAGAGACAGGTTAGGTAAATGTATTAATGGCATATCTATGCAAAGTTTTTAAAGAATAACAAAGAAAACATTTCAATAGATGCATTTTCAAGTAATTGAGGTAGGAATTTAATTGATAAAAATACACGACTTTAAATAAATGAACACATGAAAACCAAAGAGTAAGAACTAAGAATTATACTATTATGTATGTACCTTTAGAAATGCAAATGCTTATAGAAGGATATTAATTGTCTGTATTGATGTCAATAACCAAATATTTGATGTCACCTTTTAACCCATTAATAACTAATAGCCAAATATTAGATATCACTTGTTAACAAGTTAAATTAGTAAATTTTCATTATGTAATAAAATAGAACAACATAAGTTAAAGATGTGGAAAATGAAAACATCTTTAAAATGTCACTAAGTGAATAGGAAGCAATATGAAAATTAATGACCATTTTATGATGCCATGTAAAATAGGAAATATGTCTATAAATATTTTTTGTTTGTTTGTGATGGTTAAGCTTTAACCCAGGGCCTTGTACCAGTCAGGCAGGTGCTCCACCACTGAGCTGCTGCAGCCTCAGATCCCATTTTCATTTTTTATCTTAGAACAACAGAGTCTTGCTAACTTGAACAGGTTGCCTCTGGCCTCAAACTTGCTATCCTCCTGCCTTAGCCTCCCAAGTCAATGGGATTACAGATGTGCACCCCTGCACTTGGCTATATCTATAACTTTTGGGGTTTTTATGTTTTGGTTTGGTTTGGTTTTTGCATTGGCTGAACCCAGGGTTTTGTGTGTACTTTGCAAGCATTCTACTGCTGAGCTGCACTCACAGACTATTTTATCTTGAGTCAAGGTCTCACTAAATTACACAAGCTGCCTCTGGCCTTAAACTCACAATCCTCCTGTTTCTATCTCCCAAATCACTGGGATTACAGGTGTGTGCCACCATGCCCAGCTGCTATAGTTTCAAATGTACTTAGATACTACATTGTTCATTAGAAATTCAGATATACTTCTTGAAACAGTAAACATTTAGAGATACTCTGTATACATGTATGTAAGGATGGAAAGTAAAAGAGCACAAATATGGAGATGGAAGAGAAATAGTGAGAGAAGATGGAAAACACTAAATATGTGCAAAGTGTATGAAATAATTGTATGAAGATGCTGTAATGTAACTCATTATTGTTATTGTTGTTGTTGTTAGGTGCTGTCGAGTTGGTATCCGACTCATAGCCACCCTCTGTACAACGGGAAACACTATTGTCAGTGCTTCTCTGCTGTTCATAGGGTTTTCAGTGGCAGATTGATTCCTGGGAGGGGGTTGCCAGGTCCTTCTCCCAAGCCTACAGCTTCTGGTGTTCCCAGGCGGTCTCCCACCCAGGTACTAACAGGGCCCAACCCTGCTTAGCTTCCGAGATCTGATGGGATCGGATGCCACAGGGCTATGGCTGCAGGCGTAACTCATATTGTACACAAATTTAAAATTAAGCCTTAAGAAAGAATTGTCTTCCTACAAATTAAGATGGGAGATGACTTTAAAATCAGGAGATTTTAAGAGACCATATATCTGAAAAGTTTTGGTTTACAAATGTGTAGCAAGGTGAGCCCTTCAGGATATAGCTAATAAAGAATAAGAATGAATAACAACTGTCTGATCAATTCTTGGAAAAGTTGTATAGGTTAGGCAGTTGCTACATTTTTAATTTATTTATTAGTTAATCTTATGTTAATTATATATTTTAGATTTTTATTTCTTCACAGAGAGTGTATGTGTTCATGAGCGTCTGAGTCTGTGAACTATTTATTCAGAGGAGACATTGGAACCTAAGCCATCTCTTTCCCTGTTAATCACATATTTTTATATAAAAAGAAATGGCTTGGCAATGCAATACAGTTGGAAAATATTTGCTGCGTATTTACATACCATAAAAAGCTTTGTTTCTATATAATTCTTCTAAATTAAATCACAAATATTTCCTTTCATATACCTACATTAATGTATACAAGTAGAAAGAGTTAAGAAAATTGCCCTATATTCTTATTCTTGTTATTATTGTTCCTATTCTGGATTCTCGTATTCAAATTACTATTTTTCTGTGGGATATAATGTCCC
>VMDO01034343.1:0-17079 GCA_007922755.1 Pedetes capensis | reverse complement strand
AGTTATGAAGGCAACTTCATTTAAGAAGTAACATATATCAGCAACTATAAGGAAACTATCATAGAATAATTCAGAAATAGAAATTATTCTGTTAATATATAATTTAATAATTTATGAAAATATAATTAAAATCAGTAGAGACTAAAGGAATAGTCAATGAATAATTGTAAGGTAGTTAATTAGTTTTTGTAAATAAAAATATATATGCTCTTTATAGTAGAATGAATTCTAAAAATAGCATTTAAGATTTCATACCCCAAGCCATAGCCAGTTGCCTTCAGAATAAGAGGAAAACTGTGAGCTCAAAAGCTGTTTATTCCATAAGACACCAGATAACAATCCATTCCAATCAACACCTTGATTTTAGTTTTATGAGACCCTAAACAGTTGAATCTACTTGGGCTTTTAACCTACAGAACTATGGGATAATAATAATGTTGTTTTATCTTAAGCTACTATGATTGTGATGCTTTATGAGGCAGCAATATAAAATTCTGTGGTCTAGATTCCCAATGACCTTGGAGCAGTTGCTTTCTATCCCAGTCTCCACAAATACATTCAGCAAAGAATATGGAAAGGAAAGGGGCCCCACATTCTCCTGAGAGGAGACTAGCAGGTAGATGAGTGCCCTGAGCTCCTGGTGTGGACAGAGAGAACCCCAGAGAGGGGACCCAAGTGCACCAAACTGACTTGGGTCAATCTGTCCTCATGTTATCTATGTCACCCCCAATGTGACATGAACACAGAGACAAGATTATTTCATTCTGTTTTGCTTCTGATGCAAAATGATAAGCGTGTTCTCAGGTATGAGAATATTGTTGTTTGGTGTCCTCAAGCCAGGTCTGATTCATAGTGACCCTATGTACAACAGAATGAAACACTCCTTGATTCAAGCCAGGCGCACAATCTTTTTTATGTATAAGCCCATTGTTGAAGACACTGTGTCAGTCCATCTAGTTTGAGTGTCTTCCATTTTTTGTTGTTGTTGATCTGCCACACTCCCAAACATGATGTCCTTCTCCAGGGATTGGTCTTTCCTAACAACATGTCTAAAGTACAAGAGACACTGTCTAGCAATCCTTGCTTACAAGAAGTGTTGTACTTCTTCTAAAACAGATCAGTTGGTTCTTTTGGCAGCCCATAGTATATTCAGTACTTACCTTGAGGACAATAATTCAAAAGCATCAATTCTTCTGTTTTCCTTATTCAGTGTCCAGGTTTTACAATGATATGATTCAATTGAAAATATGATGACATGAGTCAGGCACATCTTTGCCTTCAATGTGACACCTTCACTTTTCAACACTTTAAAGAGGTCTTTTGCAATAGCTTTTTCCAATGCAATGCGTCTTTTTATTTCTTGACTGATGCTTCCACAGGTGTTCATTGTACAACCAAGTATAGAAAAATCCTAGACGACCTCAATATTTTCTCCATTTATCATGAAGTTGCTTACTGACTCAGTTACAAAGACTTTTGTTGTGTTGATGTTGAGTTGTAATCCACACTGGAGGCTGTTTTCTGTGGTCTTTATCAGTAAATGTTTGAAATCCTCTTCACTTTAAGCAAGTATAGTGTCATCTGCGTAATGCAGGTTGCTAGTGAGTCTTCCTCCAATCATTTGTCTTCATAAATTCTAGCTTCCTGGATTATTTGCTTGGCATAGAGATTGAAGAGGTATAGTGAAAGGATATAACCTTGACACACACCTTTCTTGAATTTAACCACTCAATATTTCCTTGTTCTATTCCAGTGATTAACTCCTGGTCCATGTACAGATTGTTCATGAGTACAAGTAAGTGCTCTGGTATTCCCATTCTTCACAATGTAATTTATAATTTGTTGTGATCCACACAGTCAAATGCCTTTGCATGGTCAACAAAACACTAATAAACATCTTTCTGATATTCTCTGCTTTCTGCTAATATACATCTGACATCAGCAATGATGTCCTTCAATCCACGCCTTCTTGTGAATCTAGCTTGATTTTCTGGCAGCTCTCTGTTAATATACTGCTACAGTCACTTTTGAATGATTTTTAGCAAAATTTTGCTTGTGTATGATATTTATGACATCATTCAATAATTTCCACATTTGGTTGAATCCCCTTTCTTGCGAGTAGTAACAAATATGGATCTCTTCCAGTCAGTTGACCAGGTAGCTCTTTTCCAAACCTCTTGGCATAAACAACTTAGTACCTCCATTGCTGCATCTGTTGGCTGAAGCATCTCTATTGGTATTTGATCAATTCCTTGAGGCTTGTGTTTAGCCAATTCCTTAAAGGCAACTTTCATTTCAGTGCTATGGGTTCCTGATCATATACAACCTCTTGAAATTCTTGGTCATCCACCAATTCTTTTTGTTATAATGATTCTGTGTATTTCTTACATCTTCTTTTGATATTTTATGGCTCATTTAAGATTTCCTTAGTAGAATCCTTCATTATTGCAACTCAAGGCTTGAATTATTCTTCAGTTCCTTAAGCTTGAGAAAAACAGAGCATGCTCTTCCCTTTTTTTATCTCTATCTCTTTGCACATTTCATAATATTTGATTTTGTTTTCTCAAGCTGCCCTTTGAAATCTCCTGCTTAGTCCTTTAACTTTGTCATGTCTTCCTTTTACTTTAGCTGTTCATTGTTCAAGGGCAAGTTTTAGAGTCTCTTTTGACATGTAATTTGATCTTTTCTTTTTTCCTTTCTTTTTAATAACCTTTTGCTTTCCTCAAGAGTAATGTCTTTGAAGTTCTGCAACAACTCTTTTGTCTTTGATAATTAATGTCGAATGCATCCAACATGTTCTTGGGGTGGTCTCTCAACTCAGGTGGCATATACTCTTGACTCTTGTACACTTGGTCTTATTTTCTTCAGTTTCAGTTTGAACGTGCATATGAGCAATTGATTGTCTGATCTACAATCAGCTCATGGTCTTGTTTTATCTTTTGATATTGAGCTTTTCCTTTGTCTCTTTCCACAAATGTAGTCAGTTTGATTTCTGAATATTCCATCTGTGAATTCCATGTATATAGTCACTGTTTCTGTTGGTAAAAGAATGTATTTGTTATAAAAAGATTATTGGTCTGACAAAACTTTATCATGCCTTCTCCAGCATCATTTCTGCCACCAAGGCCATATTTTCCTACTACTGAGGCATCTTCTTTGTTTTCAACATTTGCATTCCAGTCACCAGTAATTGTCAGTACATTCTGATTGCATGTTTGATCTATTTCAGATTGCAGAAGCTGCAGTTTAGCTCAGTTTGTAGAGTGCCCTATGTACTCCCTGAGGCCTCTAGTTAGATCCCCAGCACCACAAAATTGGAGATGGACCTGGGAACCCACTCTTGTAACAATCCTGAAACAATAAGTTATTGAAAACGCTATGAATGGTTGAGAAACATTGACATAGTGCTGGGCATAGCACAGTATAGGGGAGTGTTTCCTTCTGTTGTACATAGGATTGCTATGAGTCAAACCCAACTTGACAGCACTTAGCAACAAGAACTCCTAGACAGCTTTGCATTTTACCCCCTTGTGTCTCTCAGTTTGCTGTACTGTGGGGGCTTGCATGTTGCTGTGATGCTGAATGCTATGCCATGGGTATTACTGATACCAGCAGTATCACCCATGGTGGACTGGTTTTAGTTGAGCTTCCAGACTAAGACAGACTAGAGAGAAGGACATGGCAGCCCACTACCAAAACAGTTAGTTATTGCAATCCCTATGAATATTAGAGCAACACTGTGAGACATAGTTCTAGAAAATGAGCCACCCAGGCTGGAAGGTACTCAAAAGATGGCTGGGGAAGAATTGCCTCCTCAAAGTAGAGTCTACCTTAATGATGGGCATGGAGAAAAGACACAGGGGCCTCCATTTGCTGCTGTGGCATGACTCAAAATGAGGAGGAACAACATCCATTAATAACTGGAACATTGCATGTACATAGTATGAATCTAAGAAAATTAGAAATCATCAAAAGGGAAATAGAGTGCCTAAACATTGACATTATGGACACTAATAAGCTGAAATGGACCTGCATGTGCCATTTTGAATCAGATAATCATAAGGTTTACTAAGCTGGGGATGACAGACTAAAGATAAATGGGGTTACATTCCTTATCAAAAAAGACATTTCAAGACCTGTCTTGAAGTTCAATGCTGGCAGTGATAGAATAATATCCATATACCTACAAAGAAGGCCAGTTAATATGACTTTGATTCAAATTTACACACTCACCACTAAAGCTACAAATGAAGACAGGGAGTATTTTTTTTTACCAGCTTCTGCAGTCTGAAATAGATTGAACATGCAATCAATTATGAGACTAGAACTGAAAAAAAAATGTCATTTGGTTTGCTCTCTAATAATCTGCATTATTAGGTTGAAAGTGAGGCTGAATTAAAAATTTTAGTTATTAGGTTGGTAAGGAAGTTGGTGTTATTAGAAAAATGATTTCTAACCAATGAGTTACAATGAATATTTTAGAAGTACAGGGACATACATCTAAATTATCTTAAATTTATATTCATTAAATAATGCAAATTAGTCAATGTCCAGTAGTTTTATTTCAATTTTATGAAACCAAAGGCTGGTGAAATAGTAGCCTTTTGTAGCTTGGTTAACAGAAAGATTTAGAGAACTGTTAGAAATATTACAACATGGTAGGTGAAAAAAACTGCATTTACATTTTGTGATTTTCACCTACAATAAAATAGTGGTAAATAAGATAATGGTTTCATTTCAATTAACAAAAACATAGCACCTTGACTATGCATCTGGAAATAATTACCAAATAGCTCACAGAAACCACTTAAAGGGGAAAGATTTATTTTGCTCATGGATTCAAAGTACTCATTCCATCATGGAACGCTTTAGCAGAGTAAAGCTGTTCTACTCATGGTAGTCAGTAAGCAGAAGAGCACTGACAGGATGGGCCCAGGGCAGGATACATCCCCCAAGGACAAGGCACCACTGGTCAACTTTCCAACCAGGCCCCATTGCCCACAGTTCCACAACCTCCCAAAGTCTATTCTAGTTTTGAATCCATCAATGTCTTATACTATTCATGTTCTAGAGCCTTTCATGTTCTAGTTGTATCTGGAAATGTCCTCATAGACATACCCAAAGGCATGCTTTCCTAGTTGTTTCTCAATCTAGTCAAGTTGATAACCCAGAGTAACCATCACAAAGTCTTTTTTAGGGGTGATGAACAGGTGGATAGGACCATGTACCGTATACCATGTTTTTGAAAAGTTTTTGATAAGAAAAGAAAATATAGATGCTATTGTTAACTAAATAAATTATAGGATCTAGATCATATATACCATATATATTCATGTAATGAACCTAGAAAAAATTTAAATACATTTACAAATATGTAAATAGTGATTTATATGGTAAGGTGATGGAAGTTGTAGTTATTCATGGAGAGTATCATAACTCCACACCCTTACACCATATCCTCTTTGAGATCTACCCATTACCCACAGCTTCTGTTGAAGATGTGTACCTGCTCATGCTAAGCCAGCCAATTTCCTCAGGAATTTACAGCTAGAATTCATGGTAAAACCAAGCCTGGGTCAGCATTTTCTATTGCATGCATTTATATTTATGCTAAAGCAGCAAGAGCAAATATAGAGAGAAAGGAGATAAAGCTAACAAATTGTTTCTTCTGCTCTTTCTTGTTGTGGGTTTTATAAAGTCTTTGCATATGTTCAGTCGGTGCTGCTTCTGTTTTTTTATTCATTTTGTCATGTTTGTTTGTTACAAGCAAACAATTCATAATAAAGAATTATGAATAATTTTAATTTGGAGTATTTTCTCATTTCCCAAAATTTTTATTTAAAAATATTGAATTTTTCATTGAACAAAAGTTATTCATTTAAAAATCTATAAGAATGTATACAAAATTAAATCACCCAGCTGGGTGGTAAAATGAAAATATTTTTATATTCATGTGTAATGCATCTAAGTTATAAATGATGTGAGGTGGCTTAGAATAAAATATAGATGCTCTAGGTCAAATTAATTTCAGAAAATAAAAATTAAAACAAACATAGAAATGGTAGATATATTGCCTGGAAACTAGGAAAAGGAAATCATAGCAATTGAATTCAAAATTTAATTGTGAGTTTTCTGGTAGCCAAGAGCAAAAGACAGCACAATGAGTTATTTTCTATTCATCCTGTGAATAAAAGAAGTGTCCCCATTCTTCAGCAAAGATTCATTGTTTCCCCCTGGATTTTCAAATCTGAATATAGCTTCTTTAATATAGATCAATGTAGAGTCATAGAATGTGAAAATTAGAAAAATCAGATAATATGAGACTTAATTTTGCCCTGTAGAAATTTCTTTCTTGGCAAAATAAAGCAATATGCCTTTAGGTAGCCAGAAATAAAAGCATTTTGGTAGAAGATGTGGAAATATTTTTTTACATGACTGCTTCTTATATTACATTATTTAAATTAGTATTTTAAAAAGTCATTTCCAGTGTAATCCAAGCAAATAGTTTTGGTATATACCTCTGCAATTATATAAATGTAAGCCCTAGAAAATTGAATGGATGGCTACTTGACAGGTAATTTATTTTATATTTCTTAAAAATAAACTTAGTTCCTAACTTTGCCTTGAATTGATGGTTTGTCCCATTATCAAATACATTGCTTAACATCTAAATGATGATCTGAAATTTGAATATTTTGCACACTGATTAATGTGACAGTATGGGCTCCAAATGACAATTGTGTAGGTGGAAAGTAATATTCACATTATTTAAAAAAAATTAAATAACACTATTTGCATTCTTGTCCAAGGAGAAGGTACTTTCATCTATCAACTTTGGGCAAAATGTATGCAGAGAAAAATTAATCATGATTCAGGCAAATAAAATATAGATTTATAAAGTGAATCTGTGTTATTCAAGCACTGGAAAGAAAGTTTTTGAAGGTGAATCTATGAGAGACATTTTGGTTTGTTTGTTTATGACATAAAATTCAAAATTGGTGGAAAAGCTCTGGGAAAGAACATTGGTGTAGTGAAAAAAAATGTAACCATATAGAAGACATTTATATGCATTTTATCCCGCTTCATACAGAGGTATCTGCTTTTTCCCTTTCAAAGGACATTAAGTTTCATTTGAGCGGTTTACCACTTTGAATTTTCAAAGGTGCTGAAGGAAGCAACATTTCATTTCTGATCAACAGATAGTACCTTCCAATTGCTGCCAAAAACTAAGGTCATGGAGGCGATTTGGCCAAAAGCCCAGTATAGTCAAAGCCACTGCTGGTAAAGAGCAGTGTTTAATTATAACTCTCATTTTCCAAATGACTTCTTGACTAAATGGTTGATCAAACATGGACTTAGGTTGCCAGGGGTGATTGTGGCCTCTGTATTGACAAATGAAGTAAATGAAAAAAGTGAGCTTGTTCATGGAATAGCTGACTAGAAGAGAATTGATTCTTGAATGAATATATAATAAAAGAGCAAAAATGAAGGATAAACATTAGAGTGGGGAGGACAGAGACTGATAGTTTGAATTTATGCATGACTTTCACTGACAATATCACATTAACAGGAATAGAAGGCCAAAAGAAACAAAGATTGGATTTTAGTATGTAGATTTTATGCCAGGCAGTTGCTAAAAGAATTGATAAAGCAAAACAAAAATTTCTTTCAAAAAGTGAAAGGTGTCAGGCCAAGACAATATGGGGACAAAGTTGGTGACAAAGCTATGTATACCTTAAGAGTTTAGACCGAGTACATGAGTTGGGAGATGAAAACATAACAAAATTACACTTATGTTTGTTTATAAAATCAGAAAATGTTGGAAATAAACATAAAAATGCAAAAATATAAATGTCTCATAGTCCAATAATTCCCCTTGTAGTTATCTATCTAACCCACAAAAATAATAGAATATGAGAATATATGTGTGTGTGTGTGTGTGTGTGTGTGTGTGTGTGTGTGTGTGTGTGTGTTGTTTCTTGTTGCTAGGTGCCTTCAAGTCGGGTTCAACTCATAGAGATTTCATGTACCACAGGATGAAACACAACCCAACACTGCAATGCACATAATCTTTTAATATTTGAGCCATTGTTTCTTCTCATTTTGAGCAATGCCACATCAGCAACTGGAGATCCCAAGGGCTTTATTTCATTTCCATTATTAAGGTTGCCACTGAGGAAGAAACTCTTCCCCAGTTGTTTCTTGAATGCCTTCCAGCCTAGGGGGGTTCATTTTCTGGCAGTATATCTGATAGTGCTTTTCTGGTATTCAAAGAATTTTCAGTGGCTGTTTCAGGAGTGAATTATCATGCCTTTCTCCCTAGTCTGTCTTTGTCTGGAAGCTCAGTTGAATCCTGTCCACCATGGGTAACCCTGCTGGTATCTAATATCTGTGGCATAGCTTTCAGCATCATAGCAATATGCAAGCCCCCACAGCAGATGGGATACAAAAATAAACAACTGGTGGACTTTTTCAGAAAATTTTCATAGATTCATGGAAAAAGATCTGACTAGAACATAGATGAGTATGAAGGAAACAAGGGGATGAAGAGATATTTCTCATTTCCTTGCAAACTGACTGATTCTTATAGACTTATTCATCTTAGTTCTCTTTGTTCATCCAAGATGAGGGGCACTGTAAGCACACCTGATTTAAGAAATATTTTCTATCCCTGGATTATTTATCAATGTAGACTACCCTGCCTCCTTCTCTCCTCTTTCTGCCTTTTAACTGTGGATATTCCTGAAGGCTCCTTCCTAAGCCCTTACTATCCAGTTAACAGATTTTATTTTGAGGAGGACAGATATGAATGGAAGAATTTGGAAAAAACACTAATTTGAAATGTGTTTCAGAGTCTAGAGAGGATTTCTTAGAAGTGCTTCATGAGCACCTTTCATTAAAGTGGTCCTTGAAGCAAGCATAATTAGAATTTCAGCAAGCAGAAAATGGGGAAAGCCTGGTAGTAAAATGGATGGAATGGTTCCATTCAGAGAACAGCTATTTGAATTTGAAGTGGCAGAATTAGGAGCAAAATATATAGTAGATATAGGCCAGAATTTTTAGCAAAGTGTTGGTAAAATCTTATTAAAGACAAATAGATTAGAAAATACCATATTACAATTCATCTAATAAATGTTTTCTTTACCAAATAAAGTCGTGTGTGTGTGTGTGTGTGTGTGTGGCTACACATAAGCATACCTAGAGGATAAATAACAGTAAATTCTTCATTTTTTTCTTAACAAGGGACTGTTGCATTGCAATATCTCTGAGTCCTTTTTTGAATCTACCCAGCCCTCAAAGAAGAAATTGTAGTTCCATAAGTGGTGAGCTGAGATATTCCCACTCAAATAAAAACATAAGTATGTGTACTTCACTAAATTTGAACAACAAAGCTATAATTTAGGACACACATGCCAGAATGTCCAAATATCATAAAAACATTGCTAAAATTAAAGGTGAAATTGTCCCAGCAAGCATGGTAGCAAATAAAATGAGAAAAACAGCAGTATTTATAAGAGAACTTATAAAATTAGAATTTAGAGGATATTATCAGTACAGTCAAATGGATTGATGACAAAATGTTATGCTGCAATAATCTAACCACCTATTTTTATTATCTTTTTTTTTTCTTTTTTTCAGTACTGGGCGTTGAGCTCACAGCCTCATTCATGCTGAGCAAATGCTCTACTACTAATCTGAAACCCCAGGCCCTTTTACAACATTTAGGTTTTGAGTCAGGGTTCTGCTAAGTTATGCAGACTGCCTCTGGCCTCCATCTCATGGTCTTTCTCCCTCAGCCTCCTGAGTTGCTAGGATTACAGGCATGCACCAAGGTGCAGGTCTGCCTCTTTCACTGGAACCTATTTTATCCTCATGCCTACATTATTGGCATATTTTAAAGTTTATATTATTGACTGAAAATATCTATTTTAAATAATACTATTATTTTTATTATGTCTAAATAACAATATTTCTAACTCATCTAAAATTATTTTATATATACAGGATGTAGCATATGGTTTTAATTTTATTTGCTATTAAAGGGTAATAATACAGAACAATGAAACTAAGCCATATAGAGTGCTAAATATAGAAATAAATGGACACATTTGCCATTTGGCATTCAGGATGTTAGTATGTATGAATCATGAATCAGTCCCCTTGCCCTATTTAGCTACATTTTACATCAATACCTCTATCAATTTGGATATCTGCTATTGCTTCTATTCTTGTACTTTCTTTATAGACACAATATTGTTCACTTTCTTCACTTATGTCTTGATCAAGATTTTACTCTGACATTCTCCTCTTCCAGAAACTCTTACTTGTTCACTACATCCAATTATCAGCCTCTCCTCATTGCTCTTCTTCCATCACACTGATCATATTGTATTGATAGTACATACACAGGACTCAATTTGTAGGCTAAGAATTCCTCTGTGTGGGGCAAAGTTCTTATCTATTTTTATTTCTACAAATCCAAAATTCTTGACTTAAAGGTCACCGGATACTGACTCGACGGCACCTAACCACAACAATGTCTTTGTGCAGATCAACTTTTTGGCCAATAGATGTCACTGTAAATCTCCTGGCTGCTACCACAAAGCCTTACAGGCAACTTTGAAATTAGGTTGACAAGTTACGTTAACATATTTTAGAAGAACAAAACTTGACCTGATCTGAACATATATTATGGAAAAATCTGACTTTATCTGACAATAGCATATCGTATTTTCCATATAACTTAAATATTAATATGATTGATTATAAGGTGCTGCCCAAGCCCCACAGGAAAGGTTATGAAATATTTGAAATATGTTCCACATTATATTTCTCAATAACAGGAGGTTATGATTTCTGAAAACCAGGTGGCCTAAAAGTCTGGTATAAATGATTCGTGTACTGCATCAGCAGTTCTCTTGCCATTTTTCAGGAAATAGGATAATAATAATGAAAATAAAAAGCATTTATTAAATTACAATCTATACATCTATGATAGCTCTAATCCCACCCATTCTTGAATTTAATTATGCACCTAATTGTGTTACTATAAACCATATTCATTTAGTTTACACAGTATATGCCAATTTAAAAATTAAATTTTGAAAATATATGAACTTTTGCTAAAATGTAATTAGTTATAAAAATGGTTATTTGTAAATTTCCTTCTTAAATTTTCCTGGTTACATTTTAGTATAATTTATAATTCTACCTAAGTTCAATACTGTTCATTTTTCCTTTGATGTACTTAAATCATATGAAAATGAGCTGGTCCTAGACATACATTTTTGCATTTATATATTGGGAATTGTTATAATTTTCAAAATATGTTTGATAGTGTTTATCAGTATTCTAGTTTGAAATATTTCAACTAAATTGACATCAAAATAGAAATTTTAAAAATTTTAATCCTACTTCTTTCCTCTTTTCCCCCAAATTAGATGAATTTATTTTGAAAGAGCATCTATGAAAATCTATGAATACTGAAGAGCCTTTCAAAATGACTCCCTTGTGTGTGAGAGCATCACAAGAGATCAATTTCCTTGTTTCTTGACACCTGGAATTATTTTTTCAACCACCTTTACCAGCTTTCAAACTTACAATCTTATTTCTTCACTTACTCTGAAAATCCCAATGAGGAGCCAGGGGAAAGTCCACAGGTAATAGAAAATCCATGATGTAATAGAAATATCACTTGAGTATTAGTCAAAAAGGAGAAGGACCGGCAATCCACTCCCAAGACAATCCCGAAACAGTCAGCCATTGAAAAGCCTATGAGGGTCGCTATGAGTCGGATACCGACTCGACGGCACCTAACAACAACAACAACATTAGTCAAAAACTACGGTCTTAGCCCCAGGCAATGTGCAGGTTAACATAACAGTATGAGTGCCTCCTTTAACCTCTCTGCTTCTTATGAAAAGAGGACACAGAATATGGATATTTATGTCTGGAATCTATATCACATTCTCATAATAATTAGACATTCTTATGTCCTATCAGGCTTAGCTAGCCTGCTGGAGGAACTAGTTGTGGGCTTTCCTACTATGAGACCTAAATTTGTCAACTAGCTGGACTCAGACATTTTAATAAGAATCTTAAGTATCTCTTTGCCTTATGTAGCCTGCGCTCATCCAACTTGGAGTGTTTTGTTGTTCTAGCTCACTAACAAGTTATGCATTCCAGCTTCCTCCCTAAAAATCTTAGCATATTTTTTTCTTTCCTAGACATAAAAAATGTCACATGTATTTCACAGGTGGAAGTCACAGGATAACAGAACAATTCATTACAATGATTAAGATCACAAACTCTGGAGCCAAAGAAGTCCATTTTAAATTTTGTCTTTTTATGTTACTGACCATGGAACACTTACTTAATCTTTTTGTGCAGTTTCCTGATGTATAAAGTAGGAAAAAAGGACAGAACAAAACATTCCTCATCAGTGATGTAGTTTAATTCAAGCACTTAAAACTATACCAGGGGGATAATAGGTGCTATTAACATATTACCTATGGCTTTATTATAATTTAAGACATAATATATTGATTATAAAACCATGAACTCTGAAACTGAACAGTTTGTTCTGAAATCCTGGGTTTATTATTTCCTATATGTCCTTCAGTGCGTTATTAAGCTTTCTCTCCTGAAATTTTCACATTTGTAATGACAGAGGCAAATAATGCTACATACCTCATATGTGGATAGTGAGGAATAAATGTTTGCAATGAATATAGTGTAGTCCATGACAAATAATATACATTCAAAATTTTGCTTATGTTACTAATGTATTGGGATTAGAAAGGTGTTCAGTATGTCTTCTAGAATTCTATCAAGGTTTGTATTGATCTTACTTTATAAGATAATTAAAGTAACATTGGAAAATCTGAGATTTAAGTAGTTATGGATTTAATATAAGCTGTTTATGAGAATTCCAAATAGAGATTTCAATTAGAAATTGGATATGAACCTTAGAAGATTGTCCTTAACTAAGTAAAATTGTAGAAACAATCACTACTAGGATGATATTTAAAGCCAAAGAAAAAGACTATATCACCCAACAACAGAATGAAGTCAGAGAGGTATAGGGAATCTTTTCTAAGCCTGTAGGAAATTTTAAATTTTGATCTTGAATTGGGAAGGTCAAGCCAGCAAATGAGATAGAGGAATTGAAACTGGGAAGTAAATGATCAAATAAACAAGGAAGGCCAGAAATGTGGGGACTCTTAAGAATCTAAGGTAGGGTGGAGATTTTGGTAAGAAAAGCCAGGCTATTTGTCAAAAGCTTCTGTAGAAGCAATTGAAGTTGGAACAGAAAAATTCTTACTGTGTTTCATCATTTAAAATTTGATCCCTCTTGACAATAGGTTTCAGGTAGATTGATGAGGATGGAAGTTAATTTGAAATAGAAGTTTAAGAAAATGGTCATAGTAAGTTTTGGAGATGTTTTACTTAGATTGTCTGAGGAAGAAGGCAGGAAAATTAAGGCAATTGCTAGATAAAAATTTAGAGGCAAAGGAGAGCATTTTGAATGAAGATTCTACTAGATTCTTATTGTATTTATGAACAGTATGCATAATTAAAAACTTAAAAAAGTAATTAAGTAAAACAGAGAATATTGACTATAAAGAACATGGAAGAAGTTGTCACTGACAGTGGGAGGAACGTGTTTTTAGCTATAATAAGAGAGGAGAAGATGAATTCAGACCAAGTTTGTAGATTTGGAGATGGGAAAAGATAGGACTCAAATCTGCAAGTCTATATTATTATTTTTGTAAAGCTATTAACATGTCAGTATTTAATGAGAAGAAGAGAAAATACTTCAAGTTTTTAAAACAGAAAAAGCACAATGCATGGAAATCGCCACACAGTTGATGAAGGAGCCAAGGACCCATTCAGAGATTCTGATATGAAACAGGCTATAAACAGTGGGCATCACTATCACCCTTACTACCCTGAGGTTGGTTAGTAATGGAGGAGGAAGTGTTATGGATTACAGGGGCTGAGGACATCCCCCAGAAGAGGGAAATAAGCTACCTCAATTGGAATATGAGATAGCTTCTGCCCCAAGAACAGATGGAGGAGAATAAGGACAAATCTGGCTTCTTCATTCCTATTGTCGTACAATATCCCACCAGTGTCTCTCACATAGCAGGCAAACAGTTGAGAAGGGAGCCCAGAAAACTTAGGCTTCAGAAGTTATTTCTGTGTCACAAAGAAATCCTGAGTGGGAATTAGGACAAGGATGAAGTCAGAAGCAAGTTGCTCCAAGGTATCCACAAGAATAAAGTAATCTCATTGGTATAAAGTAAGAAAAAACACTCATGAGTAGGGGTAGGAAGTTTAAGTATCCAGCAAATACTGTAATATGATTATTATAAAATAAATGAATAAACTTAATAGAGAAAATACAGGCAAGCTTTAAATTAAATTATATGAAATTGCCATATTTTTAGGCACTAATTGCAAATATTGAAACTATCTGTCATATGATTAAAACTAATAGTTTTCTCACTGTAATGTAAGAAAGCCATTGAAAACTTTATAAGGGTCACTATGAGTGGGACACAACTCTACAGCACCTAACAAAACAACAATGTAAGAAAAGCAATGGTAAAATTATTACATATATTGAGATAATTTGTAAAATGTACTATTAGATAATATTTCTGTCATTAGTATTTGACAAAGTTATGCTATGATTTATCTCACAGTCAGCAGATCTCAAAGAATGGCTTTATTGTTCAAGTTTACCATAGGTAAGGTATGATCCTTTTGCTGATGTAGCATGACTCAAAATGAGAAGAAACATAGTGGCTCCAACATTGGGTTTCAACATACAAGGATTGTATGCATGGCACACTTTTGGGTAGTGTTTCATTCTTTTGTACATAGGGTCATTATGAGTCTGATCTGACTTGATGGTACCCAACTACAACAGCAATAACAACAACAACAAGTATCATTTTCATTCTCATAGGTAGGAAACAGAACTTTCGCTAATATGTCTAGAAATAATTGAACTATTAGGGACAAACTAGTATCAACTGCATTCATTCAATACCTATGTACAATGAACACCTACTAATGTCTTTGTTAGTGGTGAGGCTCTACAGCTTTCCAGATCCTGAACTGTTTATATTAATTATCTGAATCATAACATTTATTCTTTTTCTTCTCCAAGATGCCTGAGAAGATGCCTTACCAATCAGAAATTTTCTTAGCTATGATAAGCAGAGTTAATATGGACTATTTATCAGGGGCAGGATGAAGCCTGATGAAATAGCCATGTTCCTCCACAGTGAAGTTTTCTCTTTAGGGTCAGTTCATTGTGTCCCCAAAGGAGAGGTGTCACCTTGTCTTGTGTCTGATCTACACCACCATATTTTGTTACTATGAGTTGCTGATTAAGCTGTTTATGTCTCAAAAATTATGTTCTCCTTATTTCTGAGTTTATTGGTGGGAATGAGGAGGAGGAGGAAGGACGTCATTGTTACCTATGTATTCCACAAAAAATTATCATTTGCTGGGATTACTAAAGAGAGATTAAGAGCATTGAAAACTGGTGCTGTGGTCAACACCTATAATTGCAGTGACCCAGGAGGCTGAAGCAGGTGGATTACTAGTTAGAGGCCAGAGGCAGTCTGCATAACTTAGATTGACCCTGTCACAAGATAAATATATAAAAACATGAAGGGCTGAAAGTGCAGCTTAGTCGTGCAGTACTTTCCTAGCATGCACAAGCCCTCTCCCAAAGAAAAGGCATGCCAAAAAAAAAAAAACAAAAACAAAAACAAAAAAACCAAAAAAAAAAAAACCCAGAAAGAAAGAACATTGAGCCTAGGTGTATAGGATGTATGTGTGTGTCTCTCTCTGTGTGTGTGTGTCTCTGTGTATGTATGTTGTGATGTAGAACTAATGATAATTAAATTTGTTTGGAATTCTAATTTCAAGTGATTTGATGAACAGTTTTAAATTCTTTAATAATCATATTTGCACTCTGTAGAACAGAGAAAGCCCTTTTACTCAGGCCATTTTGATTCATTCTTGGACTTAATGATTATGATTCAGTGGAATGTTTGACAATACTATTCAGAGAAGCAGAATATGGTGAAGATTGCTAAAACATATATGTCTGCTACAAGTAAAACCACATATAGTTTATCCTGGTAGATATGCTAAAAAATTCAGATCTTGCTATTCTATAATGAAAAGGAATTATTTTTAGCTCCACCACCTCTCCAGATCATAACCTTGCAATCCATTTCATTCCACTACAAATTTAAGTAGCAATGAGATACAATGTAACTTTTCAGTGAATGAACATCAAATGATCTCCTTGATCAAGCCGCTGCTCTCTATGCTATTAATAATAAACAGAGCATTTTAATGAAAAGGACCCACTGAAGTTGAAATTGAGTAAAAGACCCAATCATAATTTTTGAAACCAGGAGAATGCTAAAATAAACCTTTCTGAGCAAGGTTTATAGCTTCTCTATCACAGAAAGCCTTACCTTATCATTTAGTCCAAGGAAATGGTGTTTAGGTAGAAAGATACTGACTTATAGGAAGACTAATTTCTAACTTTTAATTTCCACCAATAAATTTGGACCTAAATCAGCAAATGGGGTTATAAAATACTAGGAGTTAATTATTCAAGTAAAGACTGATAAGGAAATATTTGGCTACATTAATTCTATATATCTCTATGAGGATTATTGTTTTCAAATTAATTTGACATACATTTTCCCAGAAACTCCTGTAAGATAGTAAGTTATTTATCGGCCAAATATTTAGAAAAGATTACATATATATATATATATATATATATATATATATATATATATATATTCATTCATATGCCTGCAGCGGTAGCCCTGTGGCATCCGATCCCGTCAGATCTCAGAAGCTAAGCAGGGTCGGGCCTGGTTAGTACCTGGATGGGAGACCGCCTGGGAACACCAGAAGCTGTAGGCTTGGGAGAAGGACCTGGCAACCCCCTCCCAAAACTCAATCTGCCATTGAAAACCCTATGAACAGCAGAGAAGCACTGACAATAGTGTTTCCCCTGTTGTACAGAGG
>VMDO01034342.1:0-17078 GCA_007922755.1 Pedetes capensis | reverse complement strand
AAAGCCTGCTTAACTCTCCTCTTCCTTCTGCACTCTTTACCCTCCCCTGGGCAATAGGAATAACCTGAGGCCAATTCACCCAGAGAATCCAGGTTATTCCAAGCTCTTGTCCAGGTCTAGCTAAATGTCTCTAGGGGACCCAGTTCCTTGTAATTATTCCTTAGAAGGGGACCACCATTAAAAAAATAAAAAAACTGACGTATGTATGTATATGTATATATGTATATATATATATGTATATATATATATGTGTGTGTGTGTGTATATATATAAATATATATATAAATATAAATATATATATACATATATATATATATATCTTGTGTGCTACCACAAAATAATTGTCTTCATGAAGCTATTTCACTGATTTTTTATTCTTTTATCTTAGGAATCTTTTGTTTAGTTTGGGTTTTGTTTTTTTGCAATAAATTTTCCCTACGTGGCACAGGCTGACCCTAGCTCTAGCTACTGGGCTCAAGTTGTCCCCTGCCTCAGTCTCTTGAGTTGCTGGGCCTGGGAGCTCCTGCCCCCACACGCGACTCAGCTCTCTTAGCCAGAAATATGAACATATTCATAATTTTGATGAGGCCAAAGATCCTTTTACACAATAATTTGAGGTTTTGCTTTTTCAAGTATCAGGATCAGAAGAAAGCCTTCCTTGTCTCATAGTCAGAGCTATGGTGGTCACATGTGAGTCAACCTCAGCCAGAGATGTGGAGAGAAGAGAAAAAAGTATGAAGCTGGGCATAGGGGCCCATGACTTCAATACCAGCACTGAGGAGACTGAGGCAGGAGGATGGCAAATTCCAGGCCAGACTGGGCTACACTGTGATCCCTCGCCTCAAACCAACAAACAAAAATGATGTGGACTGAATCGAAAAATGAGCCCTTGATTCTCTCCCACCCCTAATTCTTTCCTTTAAGAAATGGATGTTTTATCTGATCCACCTGAGAGGCAAAAACCAGCCAGGCTTAACTGGGAGGAGATTTGGGGATCTAATCAGATCCTGTGGTGTGATTGGACACTGATGGTTGCAAAGGGGAGGTGCAAGTGGAAGGTCCATATAAGCTGCTGAGGTCCCCCAGGAAGATACTCAAGTCTTGGAGTCTTGAGTCCCTACCTAGTGCTGCTCAGGGTTAGGGTGACTCACTTCCTGTGGACCTGGTAAGTCACTTTCCTCTAGGAGAGGAACCCTCATCCAGCCTTGCTGGTCTCCTATGGTGACATGCAGGGCAAAATGGCATGGAGAGATTTTGTTCTCTCCCCCTTCAGATGAAAATTGAAACCTTTGATTTTGAGTCCAAATGCGGTTTTGCCCTCAACCTGAATGTCTTACATCGTGCTTTGGTTCAAGTCTTTTTAACATTATTTTTCCTTGCCAGTGTGTGTGGCTGAACCCAGGTGTTGCCCATACTAAGCATGTGCTCGACCGGGAGACTGCCTCCCTGCCCTTTTTCATTTTTTGTTTGACACAGGGTCGCACTGAGTCACGCTGGCTGCCTCTGGCCTCAAACTCAGGATCTTCCTTCCTCGGCCTCCTCACATATTTCTTTACAAAGTTCTTTTTGTTTAGCTGGGCCTGGTGGCGCATGCTTGTAACCCTAGCGGCTCAGGAGGTGGAGGCAGGAAGATCCACAAGTTTGAGACCATAGGCATGCAGCGTAACTTAGGGAGACCCTGTGTCAAAAAGTAAAAAAATAAAAGAGCTGAGGGTGCAGCTCAGTGGTCCAGTACTTGCAGAGCATGCAAGTTGGAGGCCCTTGATTCAACCCCCAGTACCACAAAAACAAAAAAAAAGAAAAAAAAAATTTTGTTTACTTTCAAAGAAGAACCACTTATGATTCGAATTTAATTTCTTTGCCCCTTAAGTGTTTATTTCTCCTAAATGATAGGTCCTGGGCTGTGCCAGTTTATGACTTTTACATGTCGGAATTTCCTTTCAACTAAAGCTTAAAAAGAAGACTGAGAGGTGGTACTTGGTGGCCCATAATGCCAATTGTTCCTGTGGCTGAGGCAGTACCAAGGCAACTTGGAGGCAAGACTGGGAACATAGGCAAGATCCTGTCTCCCAATAAAATAAAAAGGCCTGGGGATGCGGGTTGATGGTAGAGTCCTTGGCTAGCATGGGCAAGATCCTCCTTCCATTCTTAGACTGAAAGACAAATAAGGGAAAAGGTACCTCCAAATGCTCTGGAGTGAGTTCCCATGGCCCATGCATGTAATCCCAGCTACCCTGGGGGAGGATCTTGAGGTCAAGGGCAGAGGGAAACTGTGTAGCACAGTAACACTGTCTCAAAAGAGAAAGAGGACTGTGGGGGCCTCTCAGTAGTGCGGCACCCTGGGTTAAACCCCCCAGTACAGCATTAGAACAGAAACACAGAAAAAATAAACTCTGAAAATCTTAATGAAGGTTTTCATTTTGTTTTCTTTTTATTGCAATGTAATCCAATCCAGGGCTTCTTTCTGGCTGGCAACACACTACCCCCGAGCGGCATGTCCAGAGTCTGTGATATCTTATATTACTCCATAGTACTGAGTTGAATCCAGGGCCTCACACATGCCTGGCAAGCACTCCACCACTGAGCTGGATCCACAGTCCCTTTTTAATTGATTATTTTGAAACAGGGTCTTCCTAAACTGTGCAGACTGCCTCTGGTCTTGAATGCACAGTCCTCCTGCCGCCTCTTACTCTGCCTCCAAAATTGCTGGGATTATAGGTGTGTGCCATTGTGCATGGCAATGTTTTGTTTTGTTTCCTTTTTGTAACAGACTCTCGCATGTAGCCCAGCCTGGCCTTGCACTCACAATCCTCCTGTATTCCCCTCTTGAGTACTGGTATTCTGGGCACCTGTCTGGCTCACAAAGAATATCATTAAAAATCAATTCAACTTGCCAGGATTGGTTGCACATGCTGGCTAATCCCAGTACTCAGAACATGGCAGAGGGATCCTGAATTTGAAGCCAGCCTGGGCCATACAGCAAGACCAAGACCAAGTCTCAAAAAACAAAACAATTAAAAATAAGCTTGTTCTGATCTATATACACCTGGGCTCTTCATCTTTATGGGAAATCCTCTTGTGTGAGAGTTGTGCATAAGAATCTACAATGGGAATTAGCATTTTTGAAGGCACTGTATTAAACATGCGTGTCTTTACCAATAGGTCATGAAGATCTGCATTCAGTGGTTTATTTTGCTTTTCTCACTTGCTTTGAGACTATCTGACTATATCTTCCCCCATTGCCAGAGCAGCAACATTTGCCCTAATTCTATCATTGTGGTTGAGAAGGGATTTGTCAGGCCCAGGTTTAAGTATGTCTGTCCCTGGATGTGGCCCCATGCCTTTCCCCTGCAGATGCATCAGGATGAGCATCAAGGCCCTGCCCCCACTACTGGAGCTGGCAGGGCAGAGCCTGCTGAGGGAGGAGGCCTTGGCCAGCTGGGCTCTGCAGTCCTGTCCAGGGAGCTCTTCCCACCTCTGTTCAGAGGCCTTCACTAGCAGAGGCATGGAGTCTTTGAGGTGACGGTGCAAGCCTGGGCCTTCCCCTGCCTCCCCCAGGGACCTCATGAAGAAGCCCCACCTGGAGATCTTCTAGCTGTGCTGGACGGTCTTGATATGCTTAAAGCAGAAGATTTTCCCCAGGTGAGAAGGGTCCAGGTGTCCTGGATAGAAGCCCTGGCATCCAGAGTAGAGACAGCTGGGGTCAGGGAGTGTGTGGAGTCACTAGTCGACCTGAAGTTTCTGATGTTCCAGGGGAGAGGGTTTTAGAGGCCTGGGTCATGGCTGAGCTTCTGGGAAACAGGCTCCGGATGTGGAGGACAGTTCAGGATTATAGCACTATTAGCAGAGGACCCTGTCCCTGCGTCCTACCACAGCCACTAAAAGTGGGGACCATGTGAGATTCAAGGGTACAAGGTGGAGAGCAGGAAGACAGATGGCTACCGATGTAGCTCAGTGGTAGAGCCCTTGCCTAGCATGCATAGTTTCTGCATTTCATATTAAGCAAGCTGTGGATTTGTGAGATGTTTTACAGAACTTCTAGAATAGATGGTTTGAAATCATGCATGGTGCCTGGTCCCCACAGGGCATGAGTAAGAATCGAGCAGTGGAGAATCATTAATGAATGAGGGTGGAGCAGCCTTTGTAGCTGCTTGCACCTCCATCATCTGGATCAATACCACACCTACTTCTTCCACTTGTCCTGTGGAGGAAAGAGGGTGTTACTGGCATGCTGGTGGAAGATGTTGACTTGGGAATTGGCCATTTCTAATACTGTACAGAACAAGTTGGACACATGGTTTGAGAAGCTCTGAGGAAGTGTGGCCAGGTGATTGTATCAGTTCTTTCCTGGATGGAGGTGACCCTCCTCTTTGCCCTCTTGACCTGAATTACTCAGTTTCTATATTTCCCTCTGACTGTATGATCAATAGGCAGCAATTTAACTCAGAGCATCACTCTTTAGGGTCTGAAGCGCAGATTGAATTCCCAGCACCATAAAAATGGGACATGGATTTGGCAATCCACTCGCGAGGCAATCCCAATCAGCCATTGAAAACCATATGGAGGTCGCTATGAGTTGGACATAACTTGATAGCACTCAAGAACATATGATCACTCATTTATTTGTGCTTTGCTTAAGCCCACTGCCTGCATATAATGGGCAGAATATCTCAAAGTAGATAATATGTAACCAGCTCTGTCCCTCAAGACCTTGGGCTGTATGGTCTGTTTCCCTGACCCACCCAAATCCCTTTGCTTGCTGTATAGATTTTTCTCCCAGTAAAGACACTGATAGCTGTTTGGCAGATGAGCATTGAAACGCAGTACACCTGCAGGCTCTGAGCTCCCATTTTTTGAGAATAATTCTTGGTGTCATTTTCTTTCAATCTGTTACCCAGTGCTGCTGGACAGACCAGGCACAGTGTTACATCCTGAAAATTTCAAAGCACATTATGCCCCAGAATTAGAAATGAATAGGTGTTGGGACCTCTCTGATCGGATGCGATATCCTCTTTCCTTAGGCCAGATAAGAAGTCTTTCCCAACTGTTTTTCAAAGGAATCTACAGGAACTCCTACAAGATGGACAGTATTTCCTGAAAGAAGCCCGAGTTACAAAGTGGTTTTCTCAGTTGTTCAAACTTTGCCTACAGCAGCTGTGTCTGAATGGTATCTGTTTCCTGAAGGGAACCCTGGACCTGGTGCTCAGGTCAGGCAGGGTGGGCAGCTTTCTCTCCAAGCCAGAGCAAGGCATTTCTGTGCCCACCAAACATGAATGGGCACCGTATGCTTGCCGACTCCTAGTGACTTAGTAGTGCAGGAGACACTAGAGTTCAATGCATTGTCTAGATTCCCCTGTGCTGAAGCCACAAGAAACCCATCAGCTATTGTCAAATGGCCAGGCTGGGGTGGATGCTCTGGAGAGGGCTGCCGTGCTGGGCAGCCAGATGGAGGATTATCTCTAGTGGGTAGGTTGTGATTTCCCCCTTTGTAAGCTTGTGCAACAAAGGGCATGGAAACAGGAAAGAGAAAAGGACATTTCCCAACATGCCCCATCCCTGCCCTGCACCCAGAGTAACTCCGCTCTCTCTTCAGGAGCCAGATACCCTTGGAGACCCTCTTGACTTGAAGCAAGTTTAAGGAATCAGACTTGAAGTATGTGGCCTGTTGTCCAAGCACCAGGCATCTGAAGAACTTGGTTTTGAAATTCCCAATGGAACACATCATTCCTGAGCACCACTGAGATCTTCTAGCCAAAAAGGAAGCACCACAAACAACCCCAGTTTTGTATTCCATGGTCAAGCCCTTCCACTCCAGTGCTGTGCTGCCTGCACTGAGCTATTGCTCCCAACTTGTCACATTCAGCTGCTATGGGAACCACCTCTGGGCGGACTTTATCTTGTCACCTTGCAGACCTAAAATTTGTATTGGCCAAGGAAGATTTGCCCAGGTCGTTCCTGTGATGGTGCAAGTCCTCAGGGACAGAAGGTTGATTTCTGTACCTTCAGGCCCACTCCAAGAGGTAGGCTTCAAATTCCTCTGGCCATCCTGCATGAGACAGAACTGTACGAATATGCTCAGGGGCAGCTTCACTTCCACACTTGGACCACTGGAGTCCTAGTCAAGGAGCTTCAGGCCACAGCTGGGTACCCATGGTCTAGATCCCGATACACATCCTGCAAATCCAGCACTTTTAGTTTCTGCCTCCTGTGGGTAAAGCAAAGGTTGCAGATTGAGGCAGAGGCCAACCATCTGGCCTTGGATTGATCTACATCCCAGGGGCCAGGGATTCTTGCTTCTCCCTGTCCTTTTCTTCAGGGCTGAGAATCAAATGAAAGACCTTATTCCCCCTGCATAAGGGCCCCATCACCAGATTGTGCAAGTTCTCACGGAATTAAGGTTGACTTCTGCACCTTCGGTTTTGGCGTTTAAAGGTGATCAATTGTGTAACCTGGGGCCCGGTGGCAACCCACAAGTCGCACACAGCCATCATTCTTCAGTTTATTTCTTGGTGCACTAGTGATTTTGGCACTGGAATTCAGCTCACCAGAGTGGCCCTCTGAGGGCTTGAGTTCAATCCCTAGTACTGCAGAAATGGGAGAAGGACATGACAGCCACCTGCTTAAATAATCCTGAAACTGCCATTGAGACCCTATGAGGAACAGAAGCACAGATAGTGCGAGGCATGGCACCAGGTGGGAGTTCTTACTTCTAAAGGTTCATTGCTGGTAAATGCACTAGAGCCTCCACCCCCAACCCCTGCTGGTGTCCAATGCTCTGCTTTGGGGGTAAATGGTGAGTAAATGGCAGCCACATGCAGAAGCTGAGCCCCATTCTGTGCCTGAGTCCCTGTCCGCCTGTTGTGAGGAATAGAGGGAAATACAAAGAATGCCAGGTGGGATAGAGAAGGAAATGCATTTATTGGGCTCTAACTGTATGCCAGGCTGTATGGTAGTGCCACGCCCTATACATACATCACCTCTGTGGCTCCTACAGGGGTCCCATCAGCTGGGTGTAGGGTTATCCGCATGGCAGTGAAATCAGGGCTTCTTCATTTATTTTGTCTCCACATGTAGCAAACTCTTTGATTCTACAGAACTCAGATCCTGTCTTGAAACATAAAAAGGGAGATGAGTGTGCAGCTTAGTGGTAGAGCACTTGCCCGGCATGGGTGAGTTCAGTTTAAGCCCCTGCAATCCTTCAAAGCCTGTGGCTGCATCAATCTTTCTTCCTCATGTGACCTCCTGCATCAGGATCCTTCTTCCCACTCGCATTGAGGAGTCTGGAGCTGTGTGTCCTGTCCTGAGATGCCTAAGCCCTGGCTTTCGTTTAAGGGCCCAGAAGAACTGATATTCATCCTCAGCTCGGTGAGCGTCCAACAGCGACACATAATGGGCTCTGTGTTACAGAGGCACCTCTTGCCACACTGAGGGCAGTGGTCAGTTCCCAATAAGCTCGTCCCCACCTGCCTCTCTGCTCCTATACAGGAGCTCAGCACACACTTTAGCAGGTGCTCCAGGGTGGGGAAATCTGTGGTCGTCATAGCTCCCCAGAGAGGGGGGGTGGAGCTCCACACTTAAGTGGCTCAGCCTTGCCATGTGACACAGCAAGTCTTTTAAGACAGACATAGAGTTGAGGTTGCCAAAGAAGATGAACAGAGTGAGCTGGGATCAGCAGCTCAATGCAGGCAGGATGGCAGTGAGCTGGGAGTCCGTGAGGCTACAGGACTCCCAATTCAGGGTGCTCAGGGTGGCTGCAGCTCCATCCACCAACCTGCGGATGGGCTCAGGGATTAAATGGGTAAGGGTGATGTAGCTCAGATGCAGGTGCCTTACCCAGCTGAGGCTCAGTACTCATGCAGATGGCTCCAGTCCTGTTCTGAGAGTTACAGGGTGTGATGGAGAAGATTTCCAGAGATGTTTCTAGTTGCCTAAGCAGAGAACAAGCCATTGTTTCTGGCAGGTGCTGGAACTAGATTTGAGGATGTCCAATTTACCTAATTTCTCAGACTGTGGTTAGGAAAAGACCTAATGTGCAGCTTGAAGTAGATTTCAGGATGGTCAGAAATGGCATCATGGCAATGGAGAACTGTTTAGCTAACGGTCACCCTGACTGTTTGTTGAAGGTCACCACCCAGGAGGCCGTGTGTTGAGTCTGCTCACACAAGTCGCCTCAAGTCCCCTCAATATAGGCTGAGGCCTCTTGCCATCACTTGATGGCCCAGTGGAGAGGGTTTTAGAGGCCTGTGTCATGGCTGAGCTTTTGGCAAACAGGCTCAAGAGTGGAGGACTCTGTCTCTAACTCCCACCACAGCCACTATAAGTGGGGACAAGATGACATTCAAGGGTACTAGGGGGACAGCAGTAAGATGGATGACTATGGATGCTGCTCAGCAGTAGAGCCCTTGCCTGGCATGCATAAGGTCCTGCACTTGATAATCCCCAAGTTCTGGATTTGTGAGAAGTTTACAGAACTTCTAGAACAGATCATCTGGAGCCATGCATGGTATCTCCTCACCACAGGCTGGGAGTGAGAATCAAGCAGTGGAGAACCGTCCAGGGAGGACATGGAGCAGCCTTTGTAAGTGGTCCGTACCCCATGGTCTGGCTGAAAACCACACTGCCTACTTCATTGGGCCCTGTATAAAATGCTGCTACTGGCATGCTATAGGAAGATGCACATTTGGGAATTGTATGGCTATAGGATCAGAATCCTGAGAATTTACAAGCCACACCATATTCCAGATTTGGAACTGAATATGGATTGGGACCTGTCAGACCTGACATGACTTGCTCATTCCCTAGGCCAGGTAAGAGTCTCTCCAATCATTTTCTCCTAAGAATCTATAGGCATTCCTACATGATGGACAGTATTGGCCCTAAAAGAAGGCCAAGTTACTTACCGGGTTGGTTTCTCACTTCTCTAAATTCAACCACCTCCTGCATCTCTAAATGAATGATGTCGTTTCCTGGAGTTGTGGCCTTGATTCTCAAGTCTGGAAGGTTGGACAGCTTACTCTGCAAAGCCAGAGCAAAGGTTTGCCATGTTCCATTAGACACGAGTAAGCAGCCAGTGTTTGCCAACTCCTGGTGACTTAGCAGTTCTGGAGTCACTAGAATTCAAGGCATTGTCTAGTTTCCACTGTATACTGAAGTGAGCTCTCACATAACCACTCAATTTAAGCCAGCTGGGCAGGGGTAGATGATGTGGAAAGGGCCGTCATGCTAGACGGCCAGCTGGGGATCAGCTCTAGGGAGGTGGCTCATGATGTTTCTCACTTGCAAGGTCAGGGCGTGGAAACAGTTAAGAGAAGAGGTCATTGAGTGAGGGAAGCGCTTCACTCCTGTTCAGCAGCTGGGTGAACGCACACAGCCTGTCATTTCCATCTGTGAGAGTGGTTTTGAGTCAATGGATGTGTAGACGTGAGGCTCTGGTATTGATGGTGTGGAGCAGGAGAGAAGCATCGTGAAGAGGAACAGATGCTGTGCTGGGGCGCCAGGGTGAGTGACTGCTGGAGATGGCCATCCCAGTTATCCTGCCTGGCATTGCCTGGCTTGTCATCAGTCTGTGTGTCCTGCTGGCCTCAGCTGGCCAGAGCGGTGGCATCTGCTTGACAGGGAGGAAAGCGCACTGAGGACTGAGCCAGTCACACACTGATGGAAGTAGGCCTGGGCCTAGACTGAGGTGACATGAGGCCAGCTCCTCTAGAGGCAGTATCCTTGGGAGGGACCTCCATAAGCTGGCCCTGCATGAGGCCGTTTCCCAATGGGCCCCACCCCTGTGATGCCCCCGATGTGACTCTGCTCTCAAGAGCGAGACCTGCTTGGAGACCCTCCCACTGACTCTACCCTGGATGAAGGAATCGGACTTGAAGCACCTGGCCCATGTCTGAGCAACAGGCAAAGGAAGAACTTGCATAAGACGTGACCCTCAATGGACCCCATCATGCCTGTGCACTCCGGGATCTGCTGGAATCAATGGCAGGCCCCCTGCAGACCCTGGTCTTAGGAACTGCATGAGCACCGACTCCCTCTCACTGCCATCCTGCCTGCCCTGAGCTGCTGCTTCCAACTCAGCACATTGAGCAGCTTTGAGATCCACACATCTATGATGTCACTGAGATCTTGCTGTGCCACACTGCCAGACTGAGCCTCTTGGGAAAAGACTTCATCTCGTCTCCTGAAGGGCCAGTTCTTGATACTCCTATTTCCCTATTGGCCAAGGAAGATTTGCTCACGTTCAAACCACACTCCTACCATGGCACAGGTTGTTAGGGACATAAGGTTGCTCCACAATGCTGATCTGTAGTTCAGGTTTGGTGCTTAAATGTGATGCACTCTATAACCTGGGGCCCAGTGGCAACTGGCTAGGTTTGAGTCTCCCAAGTTATTTTCTGGTGCACTAGGATTCCTGTTCTGTGCCCTGTGGTGTCTCATCCAGACAGATCGTGGAAGCTAAGCAGGGTCAGGCCTGGGGAGTACTTGGATGGGAGTCTGCCTGGGAACACCAGGTGCTATAGGCTTGGGAGAAGGACCCAACAACCCACTCCCAAAATTCAAACCGCAATTGAAAACACTATGATAGCAGAGAAGCACTGACCATAGTGTTTCGCCTGTTCTACATAGGGTTGCTATGAGTCGGACAGTGATCATTTGCCTCAGGTGGTGCATGTGTCATCCTTCTGGGGACCTAGAACTGTCCTAAAGTAACTCAGAACTCATGAGTTCAGTGTCACTGGGAAAAGAGGAAAGGAGGTTCCCAGGAAGCAGCCTTGTATAGGTAACAAGTCGTGCTCATTCATGGGAACTTAGCGCACATCTGTCGCTTTGGCACTTGCCTCAGGAAGTTACCTCTCTATGGATGGCTGGGAAGAAAAGTCAGAAATAAAGGGGACCTTGATGTTTGCCCTCTGTCCTCCATGATCCATTACATGGTTTCCAGTTTGAACCTCAAATACTGTCCAGGGCTCCTTGGCAGCCGTGTCCCGCCTGTCTTGTTCCTCTGCCCCCAGCCTTAGAGTTGTCCTCTGATGTCCCAGCTCGGCCCTGCAGCCTTGTTAAATGTTAAACTGATCTTGCCTCCCTGTTTGCTTGAAATAAATATGAAGCCGATCTTCATTTCCCCTTGGTCATGTTTATAAACTGTTGGGAAGGTTGGAGGATGGGATGCAGCAGGCGATAGGTGGAGGTTTGGGCTCATCTCACGTTCCTTCACTTTCCTATCACCTTCACTTTCCTATGCCTGTGATCTATATGTGTGTATTAGATACAATGCCTTATCTACACTAAAATAGGAACAATTTTACTTTGTGACAAATTCTAATTGTTCCTGGAAAACTAGTTGTCTTACAGACTCATAATGGAAACTTTTGTTTCTTGCAAGATATGGAATGCATATTTTCCACCTACCTTTGAGACAAACTTGCTGGCCTGGAACATGCTGTATAGCCCAGGCTGGCAGCAAACTCGCATCCATTCTCCTGCCTCAGCCTCCCATGTCCTGGGATCACTGGTGTGTGCCCTCATGCCTGGTTTCACTTTTATTGATATTATTTGGCAGAGTATAGGGTCTCAGGAAGTTGCCTAGGTTGTTCTCCAATTAATGGGCTCAAATGTTCTTCCACCCTGTGTCACAAGTACCTGGGACTCCAGGTGGGCTCCACCACACCTAGTTTGGATGCTTTTTTAATTTTAATTTTATTTTTTGTGGTACTGTGGTTTGAACCCAGGGCCTCGAGTTTGCGTGCTTTGCAAGTGCTATACCACTAGCTGCACACCCAGCCCTTTTTGTTTTTTCCTTATTCTATTATTTTTATTACTTTTTTTTTTTTACTGTCTGAGAAAGGGTCTTGCAAAATTATGCCAATTGCTTCTGGCCTTGAACTTGCAGTCCTCCTGACTCTGCTTCCTGAGTTGCTGAGAATACAGGCATGCGCCGCTGTGCCCGACCCAGTTTGGATTTTTAAAAAGAATCTAGACTTAGAACATTGTGAAATACTTGTCTAATTAGTATTTTTTGTAGTTTCTAAGTAAGCCTTAGTTAAAATAGTGTGTGCACACTAGCTGTCTGCTCCCTGGCTACCTCTTAGACTGCTACTGTATTTTTTCAAAGGAAAAAAGATGTGGCTCAACTTCTAAGGACTGTTGTTACTTTTCCATTGTTGTGGTCATGGGGATGGACGCTGGGGCGTTGGGTATCCAGGTGAGTGACCTGCCATGGAGCTTCATCTCCAGGTCTGTTAATAAATTTGTGATGAAATAAAAAGGAAAAAGGAGAACGCTTCTTTGTCGTTCCATGGATAGTGGCATCCTTGGGAATACGGACTGTGTCTTCTGTCGAAATTATCCAAGTCAGATAACAGCTTAAAGTAGTTTAACATTTACTGAGTGACTAGAGTTCAATTTTGACTCTGGGATGTCATGGACTAGAGCACAGCAAAGACCCAAATTAATAGCCTTCCATGGCTGTTTCCTGGCTCTCTTTAACATTTCGTGGTCCCTCAATGATGACATAACAGACCAAGGAGCCCTGGAAACTGCCTGGGGTCTGATGTTGCTTGGGAAAGGTCCCCTGTGGGCAGACCTGTGTCTGTAGGTGAAAAGGCTCCAGGGAATCATTACTATGGTGACAGTGACACAGGCCTTTCCCCCACGTTTCCTGCTCTCCAACATCCCGGGCCCTACAGCTTTGACCTTTGGTGACTTTCAGACTTGGCAATGTCTACCTCCCCTGGTCTGGAGAACAAGGCTGCTCTCTGCCCTTGGGCCCAGCTGCCAGTCTCTCATTTCATCCTCACAGCCAGGTTCCTGAGTGGACCCATCTGAAACACCCTCTTTCTAATGGGGAACCAAACGCAGCATCCCCCTCACTGCCCCCAAGGACTGTGTTGGGTTTAAGAGTCCCTGTTGCACTGGGTGTGGTGGTCATGCCTGTAATCCCAGCTATGCAGGAGGCAGCCCGTGTAACTTAGTCTCTGTCTCAAAGTTCTAAAACATATAAAATAAATCGAGTTGCGGTTGAGCTCAGTGAGAGAGCACTTGCAAAGTCCAAATAAGGCACTGGGCTCCATTCCATTGTTCTGTCCCACCTCCAACAAAAAAGTTTTTGTGGAGGGAGTTGGGCAGTGTGGACTGTACTCCCAGCACTCTGCAGGCAGAGGTAGGACAATCACAAGTTTGAGTACAGCCTGGGTTATGACTCTGTCCTCCAAACAGAACAAAGCAAAACAACCATCTTTTATCCTTCTGCGACTCCACTTTGAATTTCTCACTCTGTCCACACAGAGGGTTTCCACCCCTTGCATCTGATCCCTCAAGGAAGCCCCACATGTTCCACACTGTCCTGAGTCCCTCACAGGTCCCATTAAGGTCGCCACCCCCAACTGCAGACTCCACGCTGACTTCTCAGGTTTTGTTCTGATTTCTCTCCAAGAACCATTGTCTAAGCCGTGGGGACCAGGGCCACCCTGATGGTTGCCTCTGACTGCCTGAGGGCCCCAGGATCTGCTGGTGCAAAGGGAACCCCTGAGAGACCCTATGGTGCACAAGATCTTGGTCTGTTTTAGGGGGATGACTCGACCATGTGCATGAAGATGGTGTTTGGTGGGGGGGTGTGAAAGAGGGCATCTGTGTTGCCAGTGTGGCCCTGATCTCTTGGACTCCAGTGCCCCTCCTACCTCAGCCTCCCAAGTAGCTGGGAATGCAGGCTCCTGTCCCCAGCTCCATTTTTCACCTAAGGAACTTATAATTTTGATGTGGCCAAAGATCTAACAGTGGTACTTTTAGGGTTCATTTTTCTTCTATTGACATCAGCAAAATAAACCCTCACTGTCTCACATTCAGAACTATGATGGTCACATTAATAAAATGCAGCATTTGTACAGTGTATTTCTGAATGATCCTGCAGCCGAGCCACTGTAGCCTCTGATCCCATCAGATCTCAGAAGCTAAGCAGGGTTGGAACTGGTCAGTACCTGGATGGGAGACCATCTGGGAACACCAGGTGCCATAGGCTTGGGAGAGGGCCCCGGCTACCCATTCTCAAAAAGGAATCTGAAAACCTTATGAGTAGCAGAGAAGCAGTAACAATGCTGTTTCACCTAGTGTATGTAGGGTTGCTATGACTGGGATACTGAGTTGATGGGCACCTGACAATAGCATTCCTGAATGAATGTTTCTGGTTGCAGTGACAGGCTCTTAGCCAGCACTTTGTCCATTTAGGCAACATTCTACTTCTGAGCTCCCCGCCCAGTGCTCTCCAATATTTCATGTTTTATTTTGATTTATTCATTTTAAAACAGGTCTCACTCTGTAGCCCTAGAGGCCTGGATATTCCCGATGGGAACAGGGCTGGCCTTGAACTCATAATCCTCCTGAATGAAGCTCCCAAGTGCTGGAGTTACAGGCATGTGCCAGAGTGCTTGGCCCACTGACAATATCTTAAAAGTGGAGATTTCCCAGTCCTGGTTACACATGGCTGTAATGCCAGCACTCAGGAGTTGGACAAAGGGGATCCCGAGTTTGAGCCCAGCCTGGGTTACATTGTAAGATCCAGGACAAGGGTTACATAGTGCCTTCAGTCCAGCCTCAGCCATAGAAGAAGACCATGTCAACAAAAAACAAAAGGAGACAAAATTAGACATAAAGGCTATTTTCTCCCTCTGGTCTATTTGCTCACCTGGGCTCCATGTCACTGAGGGAAGTCCTCCTTGTGTGAGAGTGGACCTGAGGATCAATGTTTCAGAGTTAGCATTGCCAGGTGCCCTCTAATACTGTCGCATGGCCTTATAGGGGCTTATAGAGGTCTTTCTGGAGATTGGCCTGGTGGTGATGCCTGGAGCCCCAACAGTGGAAGGCAACGCAGGGGATCAGTGCAAGTTGGAGACCAGCCTGGGAACACAGTGGGTTGTAGACCAGCCTGAGCTGCCAAAAGAAAAAAAAAAAACTTCCAGAATGTTCTGTGTGTTCATTTGTGGGCTTTTCCCTGGCTTGTTATTTGTCTCCCCACCATTGTCAGGCAGTGACCTTTGCCCCGTGTTGATTGGAGTGAGGAGGGAGGGGGTTCCCCACCTGAAGGCCGTCTGTCCTGCAGGTTCCCTCAGGTCTCTCCTCTGCGGGTTCTTCAGGATGAACATCGGGACCCCACCACACTCCTGGAGCCGGCAGGGCAGCGCCTGCTGCAGGATGAGGCCTGGGCCATGTCTGCCCTGCAGGACCTGTCCATGGAGCTCTCCCACCACTGTTCATGGAGGCCTTCAGCACTGATGCAGGGACTCCTGGAAGGCGACAGTGCAGGCCTAGTCCTTCCCGTGTCCCACTGTGGTCCTGATGAAGACCCCCTTCCATCTTACAGGCTGAGCTGGATGGAGTTGACATCTGCTGTCCCAGAGGTTTCTCCCTAGGTTAGGAGGACCCAGGTATTCTGGATGGAGGCCCTGTAGTCCAGGGAAGACGCAGCTGGGGTCGGGTTTAGAGTGGGGCCAGTGGATGACCTGAAGGTTATCATGGCCCAGAGGGGCGGATTGCAGAGGCCTGGGCCATGCTGAGCCTCTGGGAAAGGGTGTCAGGTATGGAAGACGGCCCAGGATGGACAGTGCAATGATGGAGGGGCCTGCCCTGCCTCGTCCCTCAGGCACTGGAAGTGGGGACCAGGTAGGGTTCAAAGTGATGTGTGGAGAACATGAGGCCGGATCTATGGGTCTGTAGGTCAGAGGTAGAACCCTTGCCTAGTAAACATAAGGTTCTACATTAGATCCTCTGGTTGCAAAAACAAAAAACAAATAAGCAAAAAACAACAACAAAATGAGAGAAAGAAGGAAAGAAAGAAAAAAGGAGAAAGAAAGAGAGAAAGAAAGAAAGGGTAGCTGATAACTGGGATGTGGAATAGAAGCCCTGTCCGCATGCTATGCCTTGCCTAGGCTCTGAGGCTCCTTGCTGGATCATGCACAGCAGACGGACACCCTAAGTGGTGTAATCACAGATTTTCCCCTTGAACTTTTGGCACATAAGGTTGGAGTCATGGCTTGTACCTGCTCGACAAGGGAGAAGCAAGCACTGGAGGATTGTTGAGGGTCTGGGGTGAAGCAGCACTTGAAGGTGGTCACAGGCCTTTGCCTGTGTGGTCAGGATCAGTACCCCTTTCACTCTGAGATGATCCAGCAGAGAAAACGGGTGCTTCTGGCAGCTGTAAGAAGTTGTAGACTTGAGCATTGCCCATCTGCAGTATAGGAGAGGTCCTGAAGATTTTCCAGGCAGAGCTAATCCAGGAGTTGGAATGATTACATGGTGGGACCTGTCCGGCTGGCATGATTTGCTCCTCCCCAGGGCCATGGGAGAAATCTTTACAAACTCTTTCTCAAAGGAATCTAAAAGACTTATTTCTACCATTGGCAGTATTTCCCGGGAGTAGCAAGAGGGGTAGTTACCAGGATCATTTCTCAGTTCCCCCAAGTCAGTTGGCCCCATAGCTCTATGGGAATGGTGTCTGTTTTCTGACTGGCAACTGGCACCATGTGCTCAAGAAAGGAAGGACAGTGAACTTTCTCTGCAGCCAGGGCATAGCCTTTCCATGTTGCATTAGACATGAGTGGGCACCTCCTGTTTGCCAGCCCTGGTGATCTGGCAGTGTTGGAGACATTAGAATGTCAAGGCTCTGTCTAGTTTCCACTGTAGGCTGAAGCGAGGTCTCACATCGCCACTCCCAGAAAGCACTCGGCTAGGCTGGGGTAGACGTTCTGGAAAAGGCTCCATGGTAGGATGCCAGCTGGGGGATCAGCTCTAGAGGGGGGGCTCATGATTTCCTCTTTAGCAATCATGGGCAGGGGAAGGGTGTGGAAACAGGAGAGAGAAGAGGGCATTGAAGGAGGGAAGCCCTTCACCCCTGCTCCGCACTGGGACAACAGGAAGGAGCCTGTCTCTCTCATTCCCTCTGTGAAAGGGGGTTTCAGACAAGGTAGGGGCTGCGTAGATCTAAAATGGGAGGCACCGGGGTGGCAGGTGCAGAGCAGGGGAGAAGCATTGTGAACAGGACTGATGCTGTGGTGGGTGAGGGTGCCACTGAGCCCCCAGTTTCAGCCTCAGTT
>VMDO01034341.1:0-17079 GCA_007922755.1 Pedetes capensis | reverse complement strand
GCAGCATTCTATGCTGCAGGCATAGAGCCAGCACTTAAAGGGGTAGAGCCTTGCTCTATAGGGGCTGCCTGCTCCTTGCTCTCCTTAAGGGGAGCACCCCAATAAACCTTCCCTGTCCTTTTCCAACCACCTGAAGGTCTCCCGAGGTCCTTCTTTCCCGACACCGGTCACGTGTTATGTTGTGGGCTTGGCCCTAACTTTAGCCGGGCTAGAGCCAAAACCTCAACAGCAAGGAAGAGGTCAAATTATCCTTATTTGCAAATGATATGATCTTGTACCTGAAAGACCCCAAAACCTCAACCAGAAAACTTCTGGATCTAATTAACTCCTTCAGCAAAGTCGCAGGCTACAAAATTAGCACACAAATATCAATAGCTTTTCTTTACACCAATTCCAAACAGGAAGAGAAGGAAATTTCAGGAAAACTACCACCCATGATAGCCCACCAGAAAATTAAATACCTTGGAATCAATCTAACCAAAGACCCTTCAGATCTATACAAGGAAAATTTCAAAACATTAAAGAAAGAAATAGCAGAGGACACTGAAATATGGAAAGACCTCCCCTGCTCCTGGATAGGGAGAATTAATATTGTAAAAATGGCTATCCTACCAAAAGCAATCTATAGATTTAATGCAATACTCATTAAAATTCCACTGACTGACTTTACAGAAATAGAAAAAATGATCCAAAAATTCATATGGAACCACAAAAGACCACATATAGCCAAAACACTTTTAAGCTGCAAATCTAATGCAGGTGGAATCACAATTCCTGACTTCAAGCTATACTACAGGGCAGTGGTTGCAAAAACAGCTTGGTACTGGCACAGAAATAGGCCTGAAGACATCTGGAACAGAATAGAAGACCCAGACATACCTCAACACACCTATTGCCACCTGATTTTTGAAAAAGGATCAAGCAAGTAAACTGGAAAAAGGACAGCCTTTTCAACAAATGGTGCTGGGAAACATGGTCATCCACATGCAGAAAAATGAAAGCTGATCTGCATCTCTCAATATACACAAGAGTTAACCCAAAATGGGAAAAAGATCTCAACATAAAACCAGAAACTTTAACACTTACAGAAGGCAAGATAGGCAATACACTCCATCATCTAGGCATAGGAAAATATTTCCTTAATAGGACTCCAATTGATCAAGAAATTGCAAAAAGAATAGTTAAATGGGATTACATGAAATTAAAAAGCTTCTGCACAGCAAAAGAAACAATTGACAGAGTCAAGGAAACCCCCACGGAATGGAAAAAAATCTTCACATTTTATACATCAGATAAAGGTCTAATTACTAGAATTTATAAAGAACTCAAGGGAAAAAAACACCCAAAAAAACAAATAACCCAATACATAAATGGGCAAATGAACTGAGTAGATAGTTCTCAAATGAAGAGGTCCACAAAGCCATGAAACACATGAAAAAATGCTCAGTATCCCTAGCCATTAGGGAAATGCAAATTAAAACAACTCTGAGATTTCACCTTACACCAATAAGAATGGCCAAGATCACTAAAACAAATAACAACAAATGCTGGCAAGGTTACAGCAAAAAAGGAACACTCTTACATTGTTGGTGGAGCTGTAAATTGGTCCAGCCACTGTGGAAATCAATATGGAGATATCTTAAAAAACTGAAAATAGATCTACCGTATGACCCAGCGATAACACTACTGGGAATTTACCCAAAGGAAAATGGGTCATCATTTGCACCACAGAGACACCTGCATCTCCATGCTCAATACAGTACTTTTCACAATAGCAAGGACGTGGAATCAACCAAAGTGCTCTTCAACAGAAGAATGTATAAAAAAAAAAAATAGGGTACATATACACAATGGTATACTACTCGGCAATCAACAAAAATGAAATAAGGTCATTCTCAGCAAAATGGACAAAATTAGAGAAAATTATTTTAAGTGAGTGAACACAAGCTCAGAAAGAGAAATATCACATATTCTCACTCATATGTGGGAGTTGAATCAAAATTATAAGAAGGAAAAATCCTATTCAAATGTCGGATCAAAATAAAAAGAAAAAAAAGCTAAGAATGGTGTCAATATAAATGGTCTAGAAAATGTATGCAATTGTTCTGACAAGATAATAACACAGTTCACTACAGGAAAATCTTCTATCCTAAAGAGAACTGGAACCCAAGGACATATAGAAAAATATTACCAAGTAAATGATAGAGAAGACTTAGATGGAGAGGGTTGGGGGGAAGTATACAAGTGGGTAAAGGGGAACCTATATGAATAATGTACATCAAAATGCATATATGGAAATGCCACAATGAAAAGCATGTCAGAATGAATCACATTAAGGTGTACATTAAAAATTTCCAATAAAAATTAAAAAAAAAACAATGGTCTTTAACATAAAAAAGAATGTGTCTGGTACAGAATCTGGGAGTGTTTTGTCCCGTTGTACATAGGGTTTTTGTGTATTGGACCTGACTGGATAGCACCTAACAACAACAACAAGAACTACAAAAGGGCATCAGTGTGTATTTTCTTCTCGATTTAACTCAACATTTCAAGCTGTCAAGTTAGTTTGAATCTTGTGTTCACAATTCACAATTCTCATGGAATACAAGTTCATATCCTTTAAAATTTTTTCAAACATTATTGTTTTTAAAAATGCTTCTAACTTATATATTATTAATTTTTATTTATCAAATATGTCCAAATTTTAATATTACATATTACCTTTTTCTCTCAACTTTGTGTCAGCTAATAATTTGATAAATTTTCTTTCCTTCTGTGCATTCACTCAGTTAACACATCCAGGTGAGATAAGGCAATGCTACATAGAAGATCAAAGAATTGAACAGTTGACATGATTGGAAACTAAGAAAGTAATAAAGAAACCATGAATCAAAAACCAGCAACATGTAATGGTTTGATGCATCAAAATAAATACTTCTCAATAATCACTATTAATGTAAATGGTCTCAACTCACCAATTAAGCGACAGAGACTGGCTAATTGGATGAAAAAACATTAACCCTCAATATGTAGTATTCAAGAAACTCATCTAACTCACAAAGACTGTAATAGATTGAGAATCAAGGGCTGGAAAACAACATATCAAGCAGGAGGAAAACAAAAGAAAAAAGCAGGTGATGTAATTCTAATATTAGATAGATTAACTTTCAATCCAAAACTAACTACAAGAGATAAAGAAGGACACTACATATTACTAAAAGGCACAATTAACCAGGAACAAATAATGCTACTAAACATATATGCTCCAAATACTGGGGCATCTAGCTTTATAAGACAAACTTTACAGGACATAACAAACTCTACTGAACCAGACACAATAATTATGTGAGACTTTAATACCCCACTTTCACCAAGAGACAGGTCATCAAAACAGAAAATAAACAGAGAAGCTATGAGCCTAATCTGCACCCTAAATCAATTGGATTTCACAGATATATACAGAATATTGCATCCATATGATGATGAATATACTTCCCCTCAGCTCAGTACAGAATGTTTTCCAAGATAGACCATATGCTAGTCCATAAGAATTCCTCCAATAAATACCAAAAGATAGAAATTATCCCGTTCCTTATCAGACTACAATAGAATAAATTTGGAACTCAAAAGCAAGAATAATTCCAGAAATTTTACAACCTCATGGAGAGTAAATAATACACTGCTGAATGATCAATGGGTTGTTGAAGAAATCTAAACAGAACTTAAAAAAATTCCTGCAATCAAATGGTGATGAAAATACATCCTTCCAAAATGTATGAGATTCAGCAAAGGCAGTTTTAAGAGGGAAGTTTATACCATTAAGTGCCTTCATAATAAGGTGGAGAAGAGCCAAATAAATGACCTAATGGCACACAGTAAGATGATAGAAAATCAATAACACATCAATCCTAAAAGGAGCATCCAGAAAGAAATTACCAAAATAAGGCATAAGTATCTCAATTAGAATTTAAAAAGATAATTCAAAAAATTAATTAGACTACAAGCTAGTTCTTTGAAAAGATTAATAAAATAGACACTCCTCTGGCCAATCTCATCAAGAACAGAAAGGAAAAAGCCAGCACAGTAAAAATTGGAAATGAAAATGGGACCATAACTACCAACTATAATGAAATACAGAAAATTGTCAGGGATCACTTTGAGAGATTGTATTCCAAAAAATATGAAAATACAGAAAAAATGGATAAATTTATTAACACATGTGATTTACCAAAATTAACCCCAGAAGACATAAGTGACTTAAACAAGCCCATTACATATGCTGAAATAGAAAAGATAATAAAAATTCTCTCAACAAAGGAGTCCAGGACCTGATGGGTTCACAGCAGAATTTTACCATACTTTCAAAGAAGATATGTTATCTGTCTTTCTCAAATTATTTCAAAAAGTAGAAAAAGAGGGAACACTTACAAACTTACTCCATGAAGCTATCATCACCCTGATACCTAAACCAGGAAAGGATACATCTAAGATAGAGAAATATAGACTCATTTCCCTTATGAACATAGACCCAAAAATCCCTAACAAAATCTTGGTAAACCAAATCTAGCAACATATTAAAAAGATTGTTCACCACGACCAAGGGGGATTTATTCCACAGATGCAAGCCTAGTTCAACATACAGAAATCAATTAACATAATTCGAACATATCAAGAGACTTGCAAACAAAAATCACATGACCATCTCAATTGACGTTAAAAAGTCCGTTCACAAAGTGCAATATATTTTCATGGTAAAAATCCTGGAGAAGATAAGCATAACAGGAAAATACCTTAAGATTGTAAATGCCATCTATGACAGACCTATAGCCAACATTATATTAAATAGAGAAAAATTGAAACCATTTCCTCTAAGATCTGGAACAAGACAAGGATGTCCACTCTCTCCTATTCTATTTAATATTGTGATTCAAGTCCTTGCAAGGGCAATCAGACCAGAGAAAGAAATCAAAGGGATGCAGATTGGCAATGAAGAGGTCAAACTATCCTTATTTGTGGATGACATGATACCTTACCTAAAAGACCCAAAAACCTCATCCATAAAACTTTTAGATCTAATCAACTCCTTTAGCAAAGTGGCATAATATAAAATTAACACACAAAAATCAATAGCTTTCCTTTATACTGACTGTAAGCAGGAAGAGAAGGAAATTACAAAAACAGTACCTTTTGCAAAAGCCCACCAGAAAATTAAATACCTTGGAATCAATCTAACCAAAGACCCCACAGACCTCTACAAGGAAAATTTCAAAACACTAAAGAAAGAAATCGCAAAGGATACTAAAAAATGGAAGGACTTTCCCTGCTCCTGGATTGGGAGAATCAATATAGTACAAATGGCTATCCTACCAAAAGCAATATATAGATTTAATGCAATCCCCATTAAAATCCTAATGAAAGACTTTACAGAAATAGAAAAAATGATCCAAAATTCATATGGAATCACAAAAGCCCACGTATAGCCAAAACACCCTTAAGCCTCAAAGCTAGTGCAGGTAGAATCACAATCCCTGACTGTAATCTATATTACAGGGCAATGGTAGCAAAAACAGCTTGGTACTGGCACAAAAATAGGCCTAAAGACCAGTGGAACAGAAGAGAAGATCCAGAAATACCACAACACACCTATAGCCACCTGATTTTTGACAGAGGAGCAAAGCAATTAAATTGGAAAAAGGATAACCTTTCAATAAATGGTGATGGAAATATGGATATCTGCTTGCAGAAAAATGAAAACTGACCCACATCTCTCCATATGCATGAGAGTTAACTAAAAATGGAAAAAAGACCTCAATATAAAAGCAGAAACTTTAAAATTAATAGAAGAAAGCATAGGCAATGCACTCCAACATATAGGGATATGAAAGCATTTCCTTAACAGGACTCCAGTGGTTCAAGCACTCTTGATGGAAGTTACTTAATTAGTTATTTCATGTCTTCTCTCAACATAACACCAGAAACCTTAAAATTAATAGAAGAAAGGATAGGCAATATGCTCCAACATACAGAGATATAAAAGCATTTCCTTAATAGGACTCCAAATACTCAAGAAATCGCAACAAGAATGGATAAATAGGATTATATGAAATTAAAAACTTCTGTACAGCAAAGGAAACAATCAACAGAGTCAAGGAAATCTCCACTGAATGGGAAAAAAAATCTTTGCAACGTATACATTGGACAGAGGACTAATTTCCAGAATTTATAAAGAACTCATGAAAATAAAACTCAAGAAGACAAATAATACACAGATGGACAAAGGAACTGAACAGACAGTTCTCAACTGAAGACACTCATAAAGTCATGAAACACATGAAAAAATGCTCAGTATCCTTAACCATTAGGGAAATACAAATCAAAACAACTCTGAGATTCCAACTTACACCAGTAAGCATGGCCAAGATCAATAAACCAAATAACAACAAATGCTGGTCAGGCTGTGGAGAAAAGGCAACACTCTTATACTGCTGGTGGAGCTGTAAATTGGTCCAACCACTTTGGAAATCGATATGGAGGTATCTTAAAAAACTAAAAATAGATCTACTGTATGACCTAGCTATAATACTATTGGGAATATACCCAAAGGGAGATGAGTCATCATACTACAGAGACATCTGCATCTCCATGTTCAATGCAGCACTTTTCACAATAGCAAAGATATGGAATCAACCAAAGTGCCCATCAACAGAAGAATGGATAAAAAAATTATGGTATGTATGCACACTGGAATACTACTCAGCAATAAAAAAAGAAATAATGTCATTTTCAGCAAAATGGATGGAATTGGAGATAATTATCTTCAGTGAATGGACACAAGCCCAAAAAGAGAAATACCACATGTTTTCACTCATATGTGGGAACTGAATCAAAATTAAAAGAAGTAAAAAATCCTATATAGAAATTGGAACATAATAAAAAGCTAAAGTCAACTTAGCAGAGAAGGGAAAATTTAGGGAGCAGAAAGAAGGAGGGAGGGATTTAGCAAAAGGAAGAGATGATGGGAGAAGACAGGAGGGGGGAGGGACAAGGAGGAGCAAGGAATGAGAGAGAGGGTAAATAGCCTCAAAGTAAACAGCCCAACTTTAATAGTTCAGGAAATAATTATAATAATACCAACAATACCAAAGAATGGTAAAATACAAATGGGCTAGATTATTCAAGTAATACTACTAACAACATAAAAAGATAGATCTCTACAGAAAAAAGTTTGAACTTAAATCATAATTGGGATGCAAGGCTACATAGAAAAATATTCCCACAAAAAGACATGCAAGTAGAAGAGAGGCCTTTGGTAAGGGAGTGGTCGAGGTGGGAGGAGGTACACAAGAGGGTAAGGGGGAAGTTATTTGTGCAATGTACAATGAAATGCATATATGGAAATGTCACAATGAAATGCAAGTCACAATGAAACATATTAAGTTGTACATTAAAATTTTCCTATAAAAGTACTTCTTATATTTTATTCATTTTTATTTATCAAATCTGCCCAAATATTAATAACATTACATATTAACTTTTCCTTTCCACTGTGTGTCAGCTGATAATTTGATAAGTTTTCTTTCCTTTTGTGCCTTCATTCATTCAAGTTACTGATTTAATATCAAACAAGACATCCCTTAGTGTCTAATCTTATTTTGTGGAATGCTATATTTTACCATGTATTTGGTGATTATGTTGTTAGGTGCCGTGGAGTCGGTATCCGACTCATAGTGACCCTCATAGGGTTTTCAATGGCTGACTGTTTCAGGATTGCCTTGGGAGTGGATTGCCAGGCCCTTCTTCCATTTTTGTGATGCTGGGAATTGAACTCGGGACCTCAGAGACTACAGCTCAGCCCTCTACCAACTGAGCTAAATCCCAACCCGTACTGGTGATTATAAGTAAACTTATTTGCTCAGTTATAGATCTGTCGAATTCTTCTAAATAATATCTTTAATGGTATTCCTTCAGTAGTAAAATCTAATATTTTTTAACTTTAAGAGACCTTGAAAATCACTTAGGCAAATTCTTATTAGGGAAGATAATAAAGCATCTTTTTTACTGGAGATTTTTAATGTACAAATTAATGTGCTTCATTCTGACATGCATTTCATTGTGACATTTCCATATATGCATTTTGTTTTACATTGCATAGGTAAGTTCCCCCTTACCCTCTTGTGCACTTCCTCCCCCATCCCATTACCCCACCAATGACCTCTCTTCCATTTGCATGTCTTTTTGTGGTAATATTTTTCTATATATTCTTGGATCCCAACTATGTTTAAGATCAAAATTTCTTTGTATACAGTGATCTAGTTCATAGGTATTTTTTTCCATAATTCAGTATTTCCATGAACTGGCCCTCTATGCAAGAGCTCTCTGAAGATTTCTGTAGTCATGAAACATTTGATCCACCAAATAATTATGCCTACCAAAGATTATGGGAGAAGGATGTCACAATCCAGTCCCAAATCAATCCTGAAACAATCAGGCATTGAAACCCCTATTAGGGTCACTATGAGGCAGACATGACTAGATGACTCCTAACAACAACAATCACCAAAGATTAGTAAGGGCTCATATCTACAATTTTCAGAACTTTTCCTTTTCTTTCTTTTCTTTTTCTTTTTTTTCTGGAAGTATCTAAAGTGTTGACAGTGACAGTTTTTTCCCATTCTGTGTATAAATACTTTCATTCCTTGAATGAAATCTATTTGGGCCTGTGCTCTTTAATGTATTAAAGAGATTTAGAAGACCTATTTAAACACTTTACATTTCCAGTGCTTCAGTCAATGAGTGCTAGTTGTTTGTTTGCGCTTTAGAATTTTCAAGTTGAAATCCATTATCCTTGGACTTTGTCATTGTCATTTGCAAAGATTTTGCTAATTGTACCAGTTTGTCCCATATAACTTTCTGTAATAACAAAAGTATTCTCCATCTGCATATGAAATACAATTAGAAATGTGGCTGGTATAATTCTGGAATTGAATATTTAGTTTTATTCAATTTAATGAATTTAAACTGAAATAGTCACATATGTCTAGTGGCTACCATGCTCAGGCTTCGACCATGATCATGTTCTATCCTTGAATATGATTCATTATGCCCCTTAGATTACTTCTGGCAATTTCTAAGAACATAAGTATTTATGGATTTGACATAGAATCTATAAAATCAATAGCCAAAGGTGCAGAAAAGAGCATATAAATGAGTGATGGAGCCCAGTAAGGACTGTAGGGGACTAACAAATACATGTTGTTATTATTAGGTGCCATCGTCTCATAGTGACACTATTTACAACAGGTAAAATACTATTATTAGTGCTTCTCTGCTGTTCATAGGGTTTTCAATGGTTGATTGTTTTTTTGGGAGTGGGTTGCCTGATCTTTCTCCCAAGTGTACAGCAACTGGTGCTCCCAGGTGGACTCCCATCCAAGTACTAATCAGGACCAGCCTTGCTTAGCTTCTGAGATCTGACGGGATCAGAGTGGTAAGGATGCAGGCAACAAATATATAATCACTGTATAAAATAACAGTAGCTACCTTATCATAAGGAGCCAGTGGAGCCAGCCAAATCTATGAAGGTAAGATACAAATCAAAATTTTCCAGACCTTCTAATTTCCAAAAGAAGTACAAATTGAAATTTTAAGTAAAATTTCCCAAATCTTAAGTATTGACAATTCAAATAAGTTTCAAAATAGTATGCATAGCAAGTAAGACATGTTTAGTAGTTGTCGGTTTGGGATAAATTGTTTAAGACATGTTATATTTCCCTAACAGGTACAGCTTACATGTGTGCATCCATCCTGATCATGTACAATTTCCCAGGTTCTTTTACCATCTCTGAGAACAGGACTCACTAATCTAAAATTCTCTGTAGCATTATATTTGCATTTCAGAAGACTTCCTTTCTCACTTAACAATAGTTTCTGATTAGTATCTTAAAAGACTGTTCAAACTGGCACAGTGGTGTACACTTATAATCCTAGCAGCTAGCCTATAATCCCAGTCAGTTAGCAGGCAGAAGAAGGAGGACAGTAAATTCAAGGCCAGAGGAAGCCTGAATAATTGAGCAAGATTCTGTCTCAAATATCTAAATAAAATTTTAAAAATAATTTTAATAAAGCTGTCTGAGATAGTTGGTAAATTCATTTAAGTCCTCAATTCTGATACATCTCTCTAATACCTACTAGTGCTCAGTGTCATGAAAGTATGAGTTTTGCAATTTTTTCATCTCTTCATCTCCAAATTCCAGGATCATCCCAGATTTCAATTTGAGAAAACATATACTGTAGCAATTTTCTTACATGGCGTAGACAGACATACTTGAGGACTTGTTCTGTGTTCCTAAGGGACATCAACCTAAAAAAAAATTAAAAAGTAAATGAAGAGGAAAAGACTTAAATCTAAACTAAAAGCATTTATGATTTCACTTGTTTATTACTATTTGTTTGATAATCCAGCTCATGTATGAGTTATCGCAAGCATAATCCCATAATTACTTAGCAAACAATCATTTATTCAAACAACTATGTTCACAACTCCAAAGCAGGTACTAAGGAGGAATGTTAAGAAATATACAATGTGGTCCCTAACTTCTAAGACTTTAAAATGTTGAAAGAGAATCACACATGAAAGCATCCATAAATATCAAAATGATGTAACACACAGTCTGCACATGAGATAAGGAAGTGTATATTTCATGTGTTTCTCATTTAATCAAACTTGTGGGATTTTCTTACAATTACAGGTATAGTACTTTATCCTAGATTTACTAATGCAATGCTGAAATTCTCTCAAAATTAAATTGTATACTTATTTATATGGAAAAGGTAATTCTACATTGGCATTATGAAGAAATCAGGCAAGGTATCAATTGCAATATGTATAGCTTTAGCTTCTCAATGGTAAAATATCTAACTGCAGAAGTCAAGAGCAAAATGTGGAAATTTCTGCAAATATGACTAACGCCTACACTTAATTCAAACTGCTCACTTATCATTTCAGCTTATGGAAGTGTATGTCACTTAACAAGGAGTTGTAACAATGGTGCAGCCACATGTCACTCTACTTAATATTTAACCTTAAAAAGGAAAACATTTTGCCAGTGCATCAGAACACACAATAAAGCTCACAGAAGAGCTCCCTATCTGAAATCATCTTAACTTTTTATTTACCGAAAAAGGAAGAGTCTCAAGTTCTAGACACACAGTGATATGGCATTGGCAACCAAATCTTTATTTTCAATATAAATACCATTGTTAAATTTAAAAATGACTACTGTTGTCAAATCTCCTGAAAATCACCAATTTCTTCAGCTCCTGAATTCCTGAATTAAAAGTTTACTTCTAACATAACGTTATCTACCATTAAAACAAAAAACAAAACAAAACAAAAAAAAAAAATCTAGGAGCTGAGTGTGGTGGCTCATGCCTGTAATCCCAGCAATTTGGGAGGTGGAGACAGCAGGATTTTAAGAGTGAGACTAGAGGCAGGCTGTGTAATTTAGCAAGACCCTCCCTCAAAATAAAAAGTAAAAAATCTGGGCTAGGATTGTAGTTTAGTGGTACAGTTCTTGCAAAGTATGCAAGCATGAGGCCCTGGGTTCAACTCCCCAGTACCACAAAAAAACAAAACAAAACAAAACTAAGAACTCCTCTGATTAAGTCATTTCAATTTTTATAAAGGTGGCCCTTTCTAAGCTTGGTCTTTTGCTTGATTTGTTATTTTTATGTACTTTAAATATGACTTTACTGAGTTCAGTATAAACGTGGAAATTATTAAAATATCAACATTATGAAAATTATCTTAAATTATTCTGGCAATTTTCATTACAACCATAATTTCTTGGCAAAACAAATAACAACGAAGAGGACTTTGATGAGTTATTTGACCTTCTATTAAAATAACTCCTTTGGAGTTTCAGCATGTACATTTTTGTGAGTCTAAGACTTTTATCTAGTTTTACCTTAAGTGGAGTTTGTAGGGCACACAATGGAACATATCTTAAATTCTTTTGGGAAAATCTCAATATTGGAGATGTGATCAGAAAATACAGTGAATATTTAAATAAAGCCATTATTGCAGTAAAGACACATTGCCACTTTGTTGTTGTTAGGTGCCATACTAGTCCCCCTCAAAATACTACTACTGCTGCCTTCAAACACATTTATCCCAGCATCCTTGCCACTTTCTAAAGTAGTTCTGAATGTCCTCTTTTGTGAATGTCTTTAGTTTCATCTTCTATCATGAGAACTTTCTGTGTCATATATCATTTCTAATGCATGAGTTTCTGTTAAATAAAAACATTATGGTGTGTCCTCATTCACTTCATTCACTAGATCTGGCACCATGTGACTTCTGGCTCTTCCTCAAAGCTAAAATGGCCATCAAAGGTAAACATTTTGAATTGACTCAGGACATCAAGGCAGCCGCTACAGCACAACTAAAGACACTCATGAAAGAGGCAAGAGTACTGGGGTAAGTGTGTTTGAGGGGGATTGATGGCAATATGTCTTTTATTGTAATAATTTTTTAAAATTTAAACGTTCACTATATCTTTTGATCTAACCTTGTACTTCTCTTGCCCACAACCTTTTTCTAAGAGTTTCTTTTGGGTGATATCCTGACTCCATCAGGGTGATTGGATTAATGATGATGATTGACTTCAGGGCAATCCCTTCTTACCTGAAATTTTATTCTCAAGATAAATCTTAGAACATTTACTAACAAATAAGAAATGGTGCAAGTCTCCAGAAATGGGCTCTTGAATTTTTGTCACAGAAGAATTTCAACATAAATGCTCTATATGGAGTGATTCCTTCACCTAATAGGTTACTTTCTTCCTGAATTTGTAGCATAGGACATACTTAGGAGGAATTAGGAATATGGTAAGCAAATTTGGATATACACAGAAAAGAAAAGCCAGTAAGTAGAATGTATGAAGAAATGAAAGCCCATATACTCCATAATTAACCAGATGTTGTTAGGTACCCTGACTCATAGGGTCCCTGTGCACAACAAAAGAAAACACTACCCAATATTGTGTCATCCACATGATCTTTTTATGTTTGAGTTCAACATTACAACCCTATGCTTCTTATTTTGAGCTGTGCCACATCAGCAACTGGAGGTTCCAGGGGCTTTTTTCAATTTCACTTTGAGGAGGCCACGCTGCTTCCCCAGTTGTGTTTGCCTTCCAGCCTGGGAAGCTCATTTGCCAGCACTATATTTGACAGTGCTTCTCTGGTATTTATAGGGTTTTCAATGGCTAAGCACTTTGAGAGTGGACTCTGCCAGGTCCTTCTCCCTTGTCTGTCTTAATCTGGAATCTCAGCTGAAACTTGTCCACCATATGTGGCCCTGCCAGTATCTGAAATACCAGTGGCATAACTTTCAGCATCACTGCAACACACAAGCCCCTACAACACAATTAGCTATCAGACCTGGGGAAGTAAGCAGAAGTGTTAAAAATAGAAAAAAGAAAAGAAAACATGATTCAGGAGAAGAAAGTAAATGAAGAATTAATCAGTTTGCAAGGACAAAACTTGGTGAAGTTGAAACTAAAAACAATTTTATTATTCATAATGGTGGAGCATTAGAGAAGAATGCCCTCTGCTGAGGTAGTTCCCTCTGCCACTTTATATATAAGCATTTCATTTCTCAAAATGGTTGATCATAAAATTTCTGTAAAATTGTGTGCTGATACTTCATGGGTCTGCTATAAGAATTTTCTTTCATATTTAAATACTGCATGTATCCCATAAACATTTCCAATAATTTAAGCTAGCCAGAGTGGGTCTCTACTCTTTGTACCCCTGTCTTTTCTTAAATTTTCCTGCATTTCCATACTTCTAAGTCCTTCAGGGGAACTTGTTATTATTATGAAATGACTTCTTTGTAATTCACACTCAATTATTACTGCTCTGATTGTATTCTAATATTTCATTTTTACATTTATTCTTACAAATATGAAGGTTAATTGTTTAGTCATAAGAACATTAGTAAATCTTTGAACTCATATATATCCATCAAAGTGGATTTTTCTGTGATAATATTTTGAGTGATCTTTTTCTCACCATAGGATGCTTAATCTAATTACCAATTAAGTCATAGTACAGTGACACCACCTTATCTGTGAGTTTTTCATGTATGGATTCAACCAACCAAAGATCAAAGAAAATTTTTTTAAAAATTGTATCTTTATTGACTATGTATAGACTTTTTCCTTGTCATTGTTCCTTAAATAACACAGTATAAGAACTATCTACATAGCATTTAAATTGTATTACATACTATATCTGCCTGTAGTCCTACCACTGTGGTATCTGATCTTGGAAGCTAAGCAGGGTTGGGCCTAATTAGTACTTGGATGGGAGACCGCCTGGGGACACAAGGTGCTATAGGCTTAGGAGAAGGACCTAGCAATCCGCTCCTAAAAAACAATCAGCCATTGAAAACCCTATGAATAGCAGAGAAGCATGAACAATAGTGTTTTGCCTGTTGCACATAGGGTTGCTATGAGTCAGATACCCACTTGGTGGCACCTAACAACAACAACAACAACATATTAATGTCTAAAGATGGTCTGAAGTATATAACAGGATATGCATAGGTTATATGCAAATACCAAGTCACTTTATAGAAGGGACTTGAACATCCACAGATTTAGAAGCCCATATGGAATGCTAGAACCAATTGCCCAAGGGTATCATTAAATAACTAAAATTGTATACTCAACAACAATCTCCCACCAAACTCTTGGATTTACTTTTGACAAACCACACTCCACATAAACTGATAAATAATAATGTTAGTTGTTGTTAGGTGCTGTTGAGTCGTGTCCGACTCATAGCAACCCATACAGGGTTTTCAATGGCTGTTTTAGGATTGCCTCAAGAGTGGGTTGCCACATCCTTACCCCAGATAAATAATAATAAGTAATATAAATTCTTTATTTCCTCTCTATATTTATTGTTCACTCATTGATTTTCTGATGAATCTAACTTCTACTACTGTCAATAAACAATGGACATAGAAAATATTATATCAGTTTAGATTTCACTAAAGATTTTTTTGCTAGCTTCATAACTTTCAAGTTAACATTCTTTCAAAATTTTCATTCATCCATTCATTTTGTCATTCATTATTCATTTATTCTTACAATGTTTCAAAAATGTCTTCTATACACAAGGTGCTAGAACACATGAAGAAAAATGATTTCCCACTAACATTTTGTTATCCAGAGGTGGTTCATAATTACTAAAGAAATCATACAAGATATATTTTAAAATTATTTTTTAATTTAATTTATTTAGATTTTGATTGAGGGTTGAACCCAGGGCCTCGTGCATACTTTGCAACTGCTCGACCACCAAGCAGCTCCCCAACCCCTTCTTAATTTTAATTTTTTTTAGCTCATGGTCCCATATTATCAGTTTCTAGATCTACAAAGGAAATATAGTATTCCCTAAAACTGACCTGAATGAGAAAGTATCTACAGCCTTTCATCTTTACCTCTTCATTCACACTCACCTTTTTCATATTCTACCACAGAGAACCACATTTTCCAAGCATCTCAAATCTCAGTATTGAGATGTCTTGGAATGTTTAAAAGCAAGGGAGAAGGGAAACTGCAATATTGGTGTTAGAAACAACCCCTTTAATTAAGGTACCATAAAACAATAGTTTTTAAATATTTTTGTTAAGGTTAAAAATGATATCAGAATGGAATAGAATACAAAAAAAGAATTGCCTACAGCTAAGAAAAATAATGTGGATGAATCCCATAGTCATAAGTTGAGTGTTCTAAATTAAGATATATTTGAAATGAGATAGTAGGAATGAAAGTAATTTTCATTAATAGTTTCATCAGTGCTATCCCTTGACTATCATTAAGGAGGCTATGGCTTTGAGGAAATATTTAATGAGAGCAAAACAGAGTATCAGTAAGAAACATTGAGGTGAGTGGAAATTTATTTCATCTGAATGACACATTCATGTAAGGCTTTATTTGCCAAATCACGTAAAAGTTAAAAGTTTAAAATATGAAAAGTTATGCTGAAATTATCAATCTGCTACAAAGTACATTCTCTCCACAATTTTATTGTCCTCACCAATGAGAAAGCTTGGGGTCCAGTTTCTCACTAATCAGTGTTGGTGTCTCTGTGATGTATTTTTGCCATATTTCAAAGAAGATATAGTAATATAAATTCTATATTTATATTCAACAGATCATCACACCTTTGAGTAGAAAGATCATATACTGGAGGCAGGATAGTATATATGTTCTCAAACATTCATTCAGGCTTACACGAAAAACAACATTATGAATTTTTATAGAATTTATATTGGATTTTGAAAACACAAATTCACTTCTACTTAGAATTTTCAAACTTTTTTCATTCCTACGAAGTATTAAAAGAATTGGAATATCCTCATAGGAATATTTTATAGGATCAAATCTGAAAATAAATTCATAATAATAATTAGTGTATTTTTTGAGCCTTGCAATTGTTGTTGTTGGTAGATGCCATCAAGTCATGTCTGACTTGTAATGACCTCCACAGGGTTTTCAATGGCTGACTGTTTAGGGATTACTTAGGGAGTGGATTGGCATGTCCTTTCCCTGTTTTTGTGGTGTTGGGGATCAAACCTAGGTCCTCAGAGTACAGAGCAGCACTCTACCAACTGAGCTAAACCACAGCATTGCCCCAAGTTTTCTTCTTTTTATAATTGATTTCTACTGAATCCTGTATAATTTTATTTTTGTGTTTAGTTACCTACTGAAAATGTTATATATTTGTTCTGATAACATAAATAAACAATACTCACAAATATAGTTGATCTAGAAGATGTTTCTTAAAATTTAGGTTCTAATGGTGCAAGAAATTTAAAAATCTGAAATGATACAGATATATAAATAGGTAGTTGCTCCAAAGATATAAGAAAGTGATTAATAAGAGACTTTTAATAATAAAAATATAAATATTCCATATGTCCATTATACATTATAATGGAATTATAAGCAGCAAGTAAAATTTTTGTCTGACAAAAAAGGGCTTTTTCATATGTCTTAGAAT
>VMDO01034340.1:0-17156 GCA_007922755.1 Pedetes capensis | reverse complement strand
AAAGCAAAGATGTCACATTGAAGACGAAGGTGCGTCTGACTCATGCCATGGTATTTTCAGTGGCATCATATGGTTGTGAAAGCTGGACATTGAACAAGAGAGACAGAAAAAGAATTGATGCTTTTGAATTGTGGTGCTGGAGACGTCTATTGAATATACCATGGACTGCCAAAAGAACCAACAAATCTGTCCTAGACGAGGTACAACCAGAGTGCTCCTTGGAAGCAAAAATGGCCAAACTGCCTCTTACATATTTCGGACATGTAGTCAGGAGAGAACAATCCCTGGAGAAGGACATCATGTTTGGAAGAGTGGCAGGTCAACAAAAAAGAGGAAAACCCTCCACCAGATGGATTAACACAGTGTCTGCAACAATGGGCTTAAACATAAATAAGATGGTTTGCCTGGCACAGAATCGGCAAGTGTTTCGATCTGCTGTACATGGGGTCGCTCTGAGTCAGACTCGACTCGACGGCACCTAACAACAACAACAACAACAACCTATCTAAGAAATGAAAATACTAGCAGATCTGAAAGAAGGGGAGAAGGAATCAGTAGATGAGAATGGAGGGTGGAGAATAGGGGAAGGGAAATATTGCAGAAAGGTAAAGAGGGAGAGGAAAATCTTGAGATATAGGATGAACTATATGAACATAGCCTGCAGCCGTAGCCCTGTGGCATCCGATCCTGTCAGATCTCGGAAGCTAAGCAGGGTCAGGCCTGGTTAGTACTTGGATGGGAGACCGCCTGGGAACACCAGATGCTGCAGGCTTGGGAGAAGGACCTGGCAACCCGCTCCCAATAATCAATCTGCCATTGAAAACCCTATGAACAGCAGAGAAGCACTGACAATAGTGTTTCGCCTGTTGTATGTAGGGTCGCTATGAGTCGGATACCGACTCGACGGCACCTAACAACAACAACAACAAATATGAACATATAAAAATCAATGAGAAATAACTCATGATGGCATATGATTTTCATTGCATATTAATTAAAATTCTTATTTTTTTCTTTTCTTCTTCAGTTTATACTATTCTGTAAATTTTTCTTTCAGTGCTGGAGGTTGAGCCCATGGACTTGTGCTTGAATGCTTTGCATGTGCTGTACCACTAAGCTGCACCTCCAGCCTTTTTTTTTTTTTTTTTTAACTTTTTGAGACGGGGTCTGGCTAAGTTACACAGACTGCCTCTGATCTCGAACTTGTGATCCTCCTGCCTCTGCCTCCCGAGTTGCTGGAATTACAGGCATGCACAACTCCTCCTGGCTACTATTCTGTAAATTATGTTAGATGATTAAGGTGTAAAAAAAAGTGATTTAATAGTTGCATATTCAATGTTGTTGTTGTTGTTCTTGTTAGGTGCTGTCAAGTTGGTATCCAACTCATAGTGACCTTACATATAACAGGTGAAACACTATTGTTAATGCTTTCCTGCTATTCATAGGGTTTTCAATGGCTGGTTGTTTTTTGGGAGTGTGTTGCCGGGTCCTTCTCCCATAATAATCAATATAGCAAATGACTTATTACCCTATCCCCCAATAAAATTTCTTTTAAAAAAACCTTTGGGGCCCCATGTCCAATTTTTGCCACAATGCAAATTATGCTTCTCAATCCTAGATTTCTTTCTGTCACTCGATTATATCAGGCCTCTTCTCAGCTTATGTAATTTCCATTGAGAGACTTTTGCTTATTAGTCTAAGTATCATACTCCATATCAGTCATATTTGATTACAACATTCTTTGTTTATTTTGAATACTTAATTTTGTAGAAATTATCTTATTTATCTTTATATTCTTATTGCCTTTGTTATTTAAAGTATAAGCAGTATGACATTCTGAATTTCATCTGTTTTGATTACAGTTGTATTCTCTTGCTTAGATTATAACCTGATATATTAGGGAGTAAATATATATTAAAAATATATAGTTGAATGAACAAATTATATTAAACTTTGATTTGCCAAAAGAGTTTTCAGTGACATCAATATCTTGGAACTAAGGAATGAATTGCATATATATGCAGTTGTTGTTAGGTGCTGTTGAGTTATGTCTGACTCATATTGACCTTCATAAGGTTTAAAATGGCTTTCAGGATTGTTTCAGGAGTGGACTGCCACATCCTTCTTTCATGTGTGTGTGTGTGTGTGTGTGCGTGTGTGTGTGTAAGTGTGTATGATTTTGTGTCTTTTTCTAACTAGGTTAAGGATTAAACAAGGTTTAAAAATTAAGTAGAGTAAAAAATTTACTATAAGAAAAGGTTACATGATCTAGTTAACTTTTCCTTGTATTCTAAAGAATTTCTTTCTGTAAACTAAATTGCAAGATGATTTTATGACATGCAGTGTTTAGGATTGGGGCAAGGACATGGTTGTTCATAATGTTAAACTCAAGCATAGTCTTGTTGTTTCTGACAGTCTTGTTTGAGACACTGTAGGAAGATGAGAATTGTCTCCAAAAAGGCAATTTTTACTGATTTTGTCAATTAGTTAAGTAAAGATAGCCCATGAGGGTTGTGAGCAGATTTCTTGAATTAAAGATGTTAATTTTCAGTTGGTGGGAGATGTCATCAGATTTCAGAGTGAGGGGCTTCTCTTCTTTCTCATGTTCTCACTTAATTTTTTTTAATCCTGCATAGGTCTGTTGATTTTAATTATACTCCATAAGCTGGTTTGGTGAGATTTTTTTAAAGGGAAGCACTGGCTTCTACGTAGGTGATTCTCATAGCAACTTTTCTTCTTTTGATTGTTTTGGAATACTTGGCTGATAAGCCTCAGACTAGGTCCCAGGATGAGAGAAACCCTTTCTTTCCCATGTCCTCCAAATTTTTCTGTCTTTCTATCCTACCTCAGTAACAATGATTCCTCTTGTGTGGCAGACCAGCTTTGGAGAAGAAATCCAGTTTATCACTCACCAATCTCAGAGAGCTATAGCCAGGTACCTCCTTGAGGGGAGATGGGCCTGTTGTTTAAAACTGTACTACTCTTGGGGACTAAAAATGAGAAACAATCACAAGTCAGGGAGCCTGGGGACACGGTGTCAGTCTCTGGGAGGTGACTATAAAGCAGTCTTGTGGGAGTGCTGACATGAACATGCTAAGAAGTTCAGATAGAAAGGGCTTGGATTGTGAATGGCATGATGGTCAGTGGTCCCACCCTTTGCAGTGAGGAACAAACTCTATTATCCAGTGATAAATGCAGAAATATATAGTCCAAAATCTGTAATTCCCAAGTTGTCCAACCTTTGAGCTGAATCTCTGCCATCAAGTTTCCTGATAGGAGGAAGAAGAATACTAAAGCTTAGATATAGTAGAGCACTTAATTGTCACAGCCTCATTACCCATGCAGGGTGTTTGCCTATGGGCAGGATCTGGAATTGACCTGTCCTCTAGTACTGAGCTCTGTTTGCTTTCCTTCTCTCCAATGCAATAGGTGGACATTCTTTGGATTGGACATTAGCCACTCCAGGGCATACGAGCTAAAGAGTCTCTGGAGTGAGCAAGAATCTGCCTGACCCACAGGTTGATAAGGGAAGGGCAGCCAGCACTGGCTCCTAGTATGCAAAGAAGGAGTTTCCTAAACTCAATACAGCCCTGATGGTCAATAGACTTTTAACAAGACTAGACTAAACCCCAGCCTGAACAATAGGAAAGAAAGGAGACCACACATTCAACTGCCCACTATATCTACTTGGCAGATTTGAATACTAGAGAATTCAGAAAGAAACCACTCAATAATTTGTCATCTCAGTTTTTTCTTTTTGTCCTCTATGTTATTTTTGTGTTCCTTATGTTATACTTTTAGTACTATTTGTACTCTATTTTATTTGTAATTAAAAAAATTCTCATTTATATATTTTGTCTATGCTGTGCAGTTACAATTCTTTTATTGCTTATTCTTTTCTCACTCACTTTCTAATATTATTCTCCTTTCTTCTTCTGTTTCCATTATTTTATTTAACCTTACTTCTTTTTAATTTCCCCCTTTCTTTGCATCTTCTCTTTATATCCTTCATTTTTATTATTATTTTTACCTTAACTAATCTTTAACTTAAAAGCATACTCTACATTATTTTTATTTTATTTTCTATGGAAATTGGTTATGTAATTGTTGGTTTGAATTTATTTTAGTTGCATTTCTATATCTGGTTTGGTTTGGAGATATTGGTGTTACAGCAATTAACTTGCTCTTCTTTGAGTGGCTTTGGGTACTAAGCCCTGAAGAGAAGTTTCCACACTAGGAACACTCCTAATTAAAACTGGAAGAGAGCCAGGAATGGTGGTACATGCCTATAATTCCAGCAACTCAGGAATCTAAGGAAGGATGATTGAAAGTGCAAGGTAGAGGTAGCCTCCACAACCTAGTGAGACCCTGTCTCAAAATAAAAAATAGAAAGGGGAAGCATGGTGTGGCTCAGTGGTAGAGCAATTGCCTAGTCCCCAGTGCTGAGAAAGGAAAAAAAATATCTTGGAAGCTAAGCAGGGTCAGGCCTGGTTAGTTCTTGGATAGGAGACTGCCTGGGAACACTAGGTGCTGTAGGCTTGGGAGATGGACCTGGCAACCCACTCCCAAAAATCAACCTGCCATTGAAAACCCTGTGAACAGCAGAGAAGCACTGACAATAGTGTTTTGCCTGTTGTACGTAGGGTCGCTATGAGTTGGATACTGACTTGACGGCACCTAACAACAACAGCAAAGTTGTTTGTCCTCTATGTTATTTTTGTGTTCCTTATGTTATACTTTTAGTACTATTTGTACTCTATTTTATAAACAGCATATATATATATGTATATGTATATATATGTATATGTATATATGTATATGTATATATATATGTATATATATGTATATATATGTATGTATATATATATATATATATATGGAGAGAGAGACAGAGAGACAGAGAGAGAGAGAGACAGAGAGAGAGAGACAGAGAGAGAGAGACAGAGAGAGAGACAGAGAGAGAGAGACAGAGAGACAGCCACCTTCTGGGCAATATCTTATAGGTATATATGCTTGAAAGTAGAAGGGATGCCAATTTGAGGGGAGAAAGGGAATAATGGGTACCTGGAAGGACTAACAAAAGAAAGTAATGGAGGAGTAAATATGAGCAAAGTACATGATATACTTGTAGGAAAATTTCATTATGAACCCATTATATTGTAAATTAATTGAAAGAAAAAACTGAGAGGATAATAATGCATGTAACCACAGATAAAGTATACATTGATTGAAATACAATAGATACTGTCTACCATCAATGATTATGTACATAATAATCAAGTGACCTCCAAAGAGTCCTACAGTTAATCATTATAGATTGTAACTGTTGAGAAGAACATCACAAACACATGGAGCAAAAGCAACTTCAATAAGTCCCACATGGTCAGCAGATTCCTTTTGACAGCCAACACAGACTAATTGGCCTGCACACATCCTTGTTGTGCTGTAGCAGAGGTACCCTATCCTCTCCTCATTGGAGTCTGAAATACTGGAAGCTGGGGTTGTACTTGGGTATTGGTGCATGTGCTTAAACATAACAAAAGACTGTATTGAATTTGAAACAGGGAAATGTATTCTCATACAAGGTGATAAGTCCAGCATAGGTTATGTGAGCTCTTTATCACCTGGTACAGAAGTTTTCTAGGTTCAAAGTTCATTTCTAATGGGTCGAATTGGGGCAATCATAAAACCATGTGCATGAGATTGCCTTTCCCACAATCCACCCTAAAACTTTCTCTGGCTACTAAGGTAGCAGATGAAGCATAATGAACACAGTAGGACCTTTATCTATCTGGATTTAGAAATGGAATTGCATATGATGGTGTCCCTGAAAAGCTCATAAGAATGTGGTTTGTTTAAAGTACACCTGTTATTTTGAGGCATGACTTTCCTAGGGTCTCAAGGAGAACGAGATCCAGTAAGATGGCCAGTTCTCCCTGGAGGGTGCTTCTCATCCAGAAAGTTCATGTGCCTAGAACAAAGCAACTGACGACATGAAAAAAATGAGTCTTGGGGAGATATAGGTGTATAGCTGACAACTATTTGGCCTGAGCATGGATCTTCTTCAGTTTAGTTTCTACCTTCAATGAATTATTGTTAGGCATACAAAAACAGGTATTGGCAATAAGACTAATGCTACCCTGTTCTGCCAGCAGGTAATTCAGTGTTATTTGGTCATATATCACTTCTTTGGCCAGTGAATTTAGTAAATCTTGTTAATCTTGGATAGCTGAGACTCTAGCATTAGCTATCTCTGCCATAGTCAATGACAGGTTGCATACTACCTTTCCAGGGCATATTTGCCTATGCCAAGTATGAAGATCTAACTGAATGGAACCAGCTGTTGGTTTTCTTCTTGACAGGGTGTCTTGGGAAACCCAGCAAAATCAGAAGTGTAGAACCTTAGTATGTAGAACCTTAGTTTGAGCAAATACTTAAGGACCCCAAATTCCTAAGTGGCATGTCCCATCTGGGGATGACAGGGACTCCAGGGCCCAATAGGTCCCCAAGAGGAACATATAATCCAGAGGTGCAAAATTCTGGGCAAGGATCAGTTGTTATAAGAGTTGTAGTCTAATTGTGCAAAACTCTGTCTGGTTTAATAATGAGTTGTGTGGTAGGTTAAATTTGCATGATGTATTATCCTTGCAAACCATCTGCAAGTATCTAAAGTCTGCCTCTGATTTTATGTCTGTGTTTGAGGTAAGCTTCATGAATGGGGTACTAGGTACTCTATGGGTCTGAACCTTCACTGAGAGTGTCACTCTCTGATTAGAATCTTTGATACCTTTTGGGACCACTGTCAGTTTGGCAATAGGCCAAGAATGGACAATTAGCATGTGAGAGGTAATTCTTTGATGAACTGTGTGGCAGATCACTTCAAACCTCTACCGACTGCTACTGCGATGTCAGTCTTCACTGGTGTGTTCACAGGCACTACTGGGTATCCTGAAGTTAAAAAAAGGGCAGGGAATTGGTTTGCAAGCCATCGTTCTACTTCTCATGCTTCTAGTGGTTATAGGTGATCCTGTCCATTCCTTGGGGTACTAGATGTCCAGGCATCAAAACTCAGTCTCTATGTCCTGGTCCTGAGGCTACTACCTCTGATGGCAACCACTGGCCTCATTTCTTAAACCATACTTTCAGATTTGATTGTTTGATCTAAGAAGGGTGGTTGCATCCATTCTGCAGAAACTTGACAGGTTGGTTGGTGTAATCCATCAGATTAGAAGGATCAGATATCCCTAGTGCCTCAAGAGGGATCTTCAAGTGAGTTCATCCCCTTTCTGTAAGATTTTTTTTTTAATTTAAGACTTGTCTATTTATATCATCTTCTTCAAACAGGACAAAGAAGAGGATAAAAAGGAGAGAAGTGCTTGGGTAGTAGTTTCCTAGAGGAAGAAATAAGTACGCATATTAAAGTGGATATATGTGCTCCACAGCTGTGCATTAGTGTGCATATCTGAATCCCTTTGGTACTCTCTTCAGTGAACCCAGAGGCCTGGCCATGCGGCTGCCCTACTTTGGGGTCTGACCATATACTGCTTCCATGTCATGTCTACAATTTTACCCAAAGCCTTTGGAGATTTGGAGGATGTGGATGTGAGGTGAGCAGGAACAACTAGACATGGATCAAACGAATATTCTTCCTAGTGTTGATGGGAAGTAGTGTCTTAAGGTGAACCTGGATATGATGGATGAGGAGGCTACTGGCCTGTCTTGTCTAGTGTGACACAGGAGTCTAGGATGAATAGTGCCCCTGGTGCTTATGACAGGCCTTGTATTATGGTTTAAGGACTAATGAGTTCTTGGCATTTCCTTCTTTCTTCCCAATTTAGTTTTTGGTATCCCATTCTTACCTCTTTTAGCTCTTCCCCTCTGGCCACTTCACCTTATCATCAGTCACCCTCTCCAAATTCACTAAAGTTTTTCCAATTTCTATATTTTCACAGCTCAGACATGAATGTGAAGTTGATGCCTCACCACACCTAAACAATGAGAGCTCAACAGTCCAGGAGTTTAGAACAACACATTGATTTCCCTTTTCCTATTCTCCAATTAAATTATTTCTTTTTCTGCATAATAGTTATTTATTCATATAAGGCAGTAGCTCTGTTTGGAATATCTTTCTTAGAATCTCAATAGTAGTCAACCCCCGAAGCCCTGATGTCACTTCTGCCAGAGACCTTTCATGACCCATAGTAGGAAGCAGCCTTTTCCTCTTCTGAGACTGGGGAGGACTTCCATTGTGCTCTACTGCATGCGTGTATATTTTCTCACTTGAAATGTAGTTACATGAGTCTTCCTTCCACTCTTTATTTTAAGATCCTTTGGGGCCAGGGCCATGATGAAAGCACTTTTCCTGCATGTAATGTGTGCTCAGTGGAAAACTAAACAAAAACAGCAGAATGCCATATTGAAATTGGATCAACTGTCACGTTGGTAGTTTTTCTCATTATAATTCTTCCTGACATGGCTGTAGCTTTTAAATCATTGATCTTTCCTTATTTTTTAAAAATAATTATTACTGGAGAAATTCTAGCCTCTTTTACCTCTTCTTCCTTCTCTAGAAATTTTAAAGGAAAAGTACAGCTTTCCCTCTCGACACAGTAAATGCTGTGAGGAAACTCCTTCCAGTTCTTTCTAAACACAAATAGAGCGGGCAAGTAACATGTGAAGGGCAGATATATCACAGACGAGTTAAGAAAAAGGAGCAAAAATGTTGTTCCTTGGGTTGAGGTGAGATCAAGGTAGCCAATGTATATGGAGTATAAATCCCCTGTAGGGCTGTGTTATCTGAGCTCACTGTGTTCAAACTTTAGCACTTTTGTTGTTGTTGTTGTTGTTGTTAGGTGCCGTCGGGTCGGTATCCGACTCATAGTGACCCTCTGTTCAACAGGGGAAACACTATTGTCAGTGCTTCTCTGCTGTTCATAGGGTTTTCAACGGCAGATTGTTTTTTGGGAGGAGGTTGCCAGGTCCTTCTCCCAAGCCTACAGCTTCTGGTGTTCCCTGGCGGTCTCCCATCCAGGTATTAACCAGGCCCAACCCTGCTTAGCTTCCGAGATCTGACAGGATCAGATGCCACAAGGCTACCGCTGCAGGCTTAGCACTTTTAGGTTTCATTAATTAACTCAAATAGTATTTATTAAGCATTGAAATGAGAAGACACATATCTGCTAAACTGATAAGGAGGAAACCAGCCAGGATTGTGTCCTTCAGTCTGAAGTTGTAATGTTTGATTCTTCAATTTGTTCATGTACTTTTTGAAGTTTCTATTTTTCTGTTTCTCTTAAAAATTTTGAATCAACTTTATCAATGTATAATTTCCTGTATCATGCATCTATTATAAGTAGACATCTCTTTCATTTGTAGATACATGCATAAATGTGTATGTGGCCCACATTAAGAAGACCACAATCAAGGTATAGAATTTCCTTCTCATCATACCCATTTGTAGTCAAAATCACCAACCAACCTGGAATCTTGCAACTGGTGATCTATTCTATGCCAGGCATGCTTAAGTTTATATTTTCTATGGGTTTCTTATGATAGGAATAAATAGTAGGTATTCTTTGTTTTTGACTTTTTTTCCCATTTAACATATGGTTATAAGTAATCTGTGCTGCTGAATACCAGTAACCTGTTCCTTTTTATTATTTAGTAGAAATCCATATTTGGATACAATGATGATTATAACTTTTTAATTGATCTGCTCTTTGAAGAACATTTAGTTTGTTTCTAGCATGAGTCTCTTCATATGAAGTCATTTTGTTGTTTTATTTTGCTTTTTTTGTGCTTTCCTTTGTCTTGATAACGGCTAAGAGTAATTTTGTAGGTCCATATAACCATGTAGTTTGTAGTCACTGATATCTTTGCTCAGTTTTTTCATTTTTTGCTTTTTGAAATACATAATTGTTCCATCCCTCCTTTTTTCCTTTCCTGGCTTCCTCTCTTTCTTCCTTCTTCAATTATTAATGCTGGCTTCCTAGGAGTCACTCAGAGTTAGCACAGTTTAGTGGTAGGCAATGGTAGACCAGTGGTTATGCCTACCATGTTAAGGTAATAAGACATTTGCCCTTTGCTCAGGATACTTGTGTGGGTTAGAACATATGATCACCGCTTGAGTAGTTTTGAGTCTATCTTCGGTTGTACTTTCTATTTGTGTAAGACCTTGTTTAACTGGGACAGGTGGCGAACTGTAGACCTCTTTAGCCTCTCATTAGTATGTGTGCACCCTTCCAAACTTATGGAAATGGGAGCTTACCAAAATCTACACTGCTGCCTCATTTTCCAGATGTCTTTGTCAAATTTTGCCTGGTCTGTTCTTTGCCTCAGCCAGTATTGCAGCCTTTGATAGCTATGATGCTGGCCTTTGATTTTGCCACCAGTGACTGTTGTATTTTTACAACTTCTCTGGGCAGGAGATCTTTCTGTGGAGTTATAAATCAGATTTGTCCTCAACTGACTTTACCATCCAACCAGTGGAGAGAAGGGAGAAGACCCATGTTAAACTGATAATACTCCCTCTTGCTCCTGTGGAGCTCAGGTGGTTATTTTTGAATGAGTTCTTAATTTGGTCACTTATGGATTCTGACATGATTTTATTTTGAAAAATTTATTCAGCATTTTCATTGTGTTTGGTGAAAAGGATATTCTGTGCTCTTTCCTTTGTTATTTTTGATGTCATGATCCATGGAAACATTTTGTAAAATTAAACATCAAATAAACAAAAATATCTGTTTCTAAAAATTGAATGCCTGCAGCCGTACCACTGTGATGTCAGATCTTGTCACATCTTGGAAACTAAGCAGGGTTGGGCCTGGTTAGTACTTGGGTGGGAAACTGCCAGATACTGTAGGCTTAAGAGAAGGACCTGGCAGCCCATTACCCTCCTAAAAAAATCAGCCATTGAAAACTTTATGAATATCAAGGAAGCACTGAAAATAGTGCCGGGCATGGCACAGTGTTGGGTAATGTTTCGTCTGTTGGACCTAGGATTGCTATGATTTGGACTCGACTTGATAGCACCTAACCACAACAACAATAAAAATTGAAAGCAGAATGTAAACCGAGCATGAACATTTATGGAATTGGTGACATACCACAGAGACAAGGACTATCTGAAATGAATTTAAAGCCAAATTAACTCTACAACTCTAGAGGAATATACTCCAAGATCAAAAACCAAGTCGGTTTTTCAATCATTATTGTCAGTGCTAGTATTTGCAATTTTAACTAGGACTGTCATGTGAGAATTTGTGAGATGAAGGGAATATGTAATTACACTGACTCATTGGGAACCAGGATTTTCTGTGTGGGAGGGAAAAGAAGTAGATGGGAGATGTGTGTGTAAACTCTAGAGTTCTGAGCTTGAATTGAAAGCATAACTGAGTTCAGATGCTATTTAGCCTTCAAAACAGTTTTTTTTTTTCAGAAGGCATAGGAGCCAAGATTATTCTAGGGTACAGCTTATGGTTTTCAATTAATGTTATCCTATTTATAGAGACCAGAGATACATGGAAACATGGCTGACCTCTAGTGTGTGGTAGGAACTTTTCACAGGAGCCTGGAGCAACTTTCCCTGCCACAAAGAGCTGCAGTATGCAATGATAGAAAAGTGCTGGAAGATCTTGGGAGTAACTGCCTTGAAAAGGCTCCTACTCTGTCAGATGGGGCTGTTTTACTGAAATAAAAATGACTATAATAGATTCAAGCATTTTGAATGTGTTGAAAGTCACAAGTGTATAATCATGCAAAAAAATTGGTTAGACATGGAGGATGCCATGTAAATCATTGATTCTCTTGAAAACTAAGAAATAAATGGGAAGAATAAAGTATATATGCTGTGGTTACCTCAGGGTAATGAGATCGTTATTGAGAAGAATGTTTCTTTTTGAAAATATTCTAACAAATAAATGACAATGTATAATAACTTTTTTGGACCTCTAAGCCATTTGTTCATAAAATGTGGCCCAGGGACTCCTCCAGGTCCCTGACATCCATTCAGAGGGTCCACATTTCAAAACTATTATTATTATTATTATTATTATTATTATTATTATTACAACTTACCATGTTATTTAACTTTTTCATTCTGTTCCTTTCAAGAGTGTGAGCTGTTCATAGATGTGACATGGTATGTGATATTGTATCATTTTGGGTGCAGAAGCAGATATGAAAATGTAGCTGTTTACTATTGGTCTAGACATTAAAGAGAATTGCAAAAATCTAAAAAAAAAACCCAAAAGTAGCCATAAATCCAATAAATATGTGGAAAAAATTTAAAAATAAAGCTGTTATTATGCTGTCAATGTGTTACTTGATAAGCTCTTGAATAATTTAATAATTAAGTTCTTACTTTGGGCTGGGGTTTAGCTCAGTTGGTAGAGTGCTTGCTCTGTGTGCTTTATGGCCCTGGGTTCAACTCCTAGCAAGGTAAAAATGGGGAAGGATCTGGAAACCCACTCCCAAAATAACCAACTATTGAAAACTCTATGAATAGAAGGGAAGCACTGACAGTGCAGGGCATTGCACAGTGTCAGGTAGCATTTCATCTGTTGTACATAGGATTGCTATGAGTTGGACCTGACTCAATGGCCCTTAACAATAACAACAAGTTTTTACTCTAGCATATATATTTAGCTATTTGTAGAGACGTACACTCCATGAGCATACAAATATGCTACTATTTAATAAAAAAATCTTGATGTTTTCTTTATTGTTGTAAAATATACATACAAATTACACTTTTAGCTTCTTTTTACTATTTGTGTTACAATTCTGTCACATTATGTACATTATCTTCAATAATTTTACATGTGTGATATGTGTAAAAGTGTTGAGGTCTTTTGACTTAAGTAATGGATAGAAACAACCAAACATAATATGCCTCTTGAGAGACATACACAATACAGTTATATCTTTATGTGATCACAGCACAAATATAACTCAACACATAGTAAATAAAGAGAAGCAAGGGGCATGTTAATGATACTTTGCATATGTCATTAGCAAAACTTAGACTATAGACAATTTTCCAAGAAGAATGACATAATTTCTTTAAGAATAAATTATAGCATACAATAGTGAGGGTAAACTTACAGGTTAAATAGATTTATGAGACATATCAAACTTCAGTACATGAGACTTATTTTTATTCTGACTTAATAAATAAATTATAAAAACCAGCTCATGAAAGCCTGGTGACATGGCTTATGTTGTAATCCCAGTGACTCATGAGGAGGAGGCAGGAGAATCATAAATTCAAGGGCAGAGGCAGCCTGCATAACTTAACAAGACCCTGTCTCAAAATAAAAAGTAAAAAATGAGCTGTGGGTTGGGCTCAGTGGTAGAACACCTGGCTAGCATGTGTGAAATGCTGGGTTCAACCACCAGTACTGAAAACAAATGAAAAAAAATTGAGGCAATTGGAGAATTTTGAGTAATAATCAGATATTTAATAATATTTAAAATTTTTAATTTTCTCAGAGTTATAATTATGTTGTTGTTAGGTGCCATCGAGTTGGATCCTACTCATAGTGACCCTCATAGGGTTTTCAATGGCTGATTGTTTCAGGATTGCTTCGGGAGTGGATTGCCACATCCTTGTCACTTTTTTTTGGTGTTGGGGATCAAATCTGGGTCCTCAGAGAGTGCAGAGTAGCACTCTACCAACTGAACTAAACCCCAGCCCCATTATAATTATAGCCATAATGTAATCGCAGCCTCTGTATAACAAAATAATCCTTACATTTTAGAAATAGTTGTTGAAATCTTTATGGATGAATTGGCATGATGTATAACATTCACTTCAATCATGAATTGAAGATTTTTTTGAAGCCTGTGTAATGGACAAATGGTACTTCTTTATACTGCTGTCTTAACCCTTGTATACAGGAAATTATTCTTTAAAAGTTGACAAGTCATGGTGGTTTTAAGATGCCTTTGTACTTTGTAATTATAAACATTATAAAATGCCTTTGTACTTAGTAATTATAAACATTGACTAAGGTTTTATATTTCAGTGAAAAATATAGGTTTTACAATGAAGATAGATCATTAAATTTATTATTTATTTACTATATTATATACTTAATGTGTACATATACATAATGACATACATATAGATAGTGAAATTATACCTATAGAACATTAACACATACATTGTCTCACATGGCAACTCATGTTTTTTCTTTTCTTCCTTTTTTTTTGCAAAAGTACCTAAAATTTGTATATTACAGGCATGTACCACCATGTCTGGCTTATACTTCTCTTGAGAAGTGTTTGTTCATATTATTTGCCCACTTATTGATTGGGTTGCTTTTATTTTATTTTTAGATTGTTTGAGTTCTTTATATATTGTAGATATTAGTCCTATGTCAGAGTAATTGCTAGAAAAGTTTTTCTCCCATTTTCTAAGCTGCCACTTTGTTTGGTTGATTGCTTCCTTTATTTGCAGGAAATATGTAGTGCTATACACCAATTCCTTTTTTTATATTATTGATTTAATTTGATATTATTTTTTGAGGAACACTATCCAGGAATCTATTGCTTGTGTCAATATATTGAAATGCTTTCCTTATGTTTTCCTCTGATAGTTTCTAAGTTTCAGATCTTACATTAAGTTCTTTGATCCACATTGAATTTTTTTTGTACAGAGGGAGAGACAGGTGTCTAGTTTCTGTCTTCTACATGCAGACATTCAGTTTTTCCAGCACCACTGGTCAAAGATACTGTCTTTTCACCAATGTATGTTTTTGGTCTCTTTGCCAAGAATCAGTTGATTGTAGATGTACAGGTTTATTTCTGGTTTATCTATTTTGTTTCATTGGTTTACAAGTCTGTTCTTATGCCAATACCATACTTTTTTTTAAAAAAAATATGGCTCTGTAGTGTATTTTGATCAGGTACTGTTATGCCTCCAGCATTGCTGATTTCACTCAGGATTGCTTTGGTTATTGTGGTCTTTTGTGTATCCATATGAGTTTTAAGATTTTTTCCTATTTTTGTGAAGAATGTTACTGTTATTTTAATGGCAATTGCATTGATTTTGTAGATCTTGTTTGGTAATGTGGCCATTTTAACAACCTTAAGTCTCCCTATCTGTGAACATGGGAAGATTTTCCATCTTCTAGTGTTTATTTCAGTTTCTTTCTTCAGTATTTTTCATTGCAGAGGTCTTTTACCTCCTTGGTTAGTTTTTTTCATGGTTTTATTTGAGGCTGTTCCTGATTTCTTTCTCAGCAAGTTCATTATCAGTGTATAGGAATGGTACTGATTTCTTTGTCAATTTTTTTTTAATTCTGCTACTTTGTTGAACTTTTCAGTTCTAAGAGTCTTTTTATAGAGTCTTTAGGATTTATTGAATATAGAATCCTATTATCTGAGACAAGGATAATTTGACTTCCCATCTTCCCATTTGTATCAGTTTTCTTTCTTTTTTTTTTTTTCTTACTTTTTGTGTGTGGTATTGGAGGCAATGGACCCAGGGCCTCATGGATAGTTTGCAACTGCTCTACTACTGAGCAGCATCCCAGCTTCTTTTTTATTTTTTATCCTGAGACAGCCTGCTGCCCTACCACTGTGGTGTCTGATCCCATCAGATCTTGGAAGCTAAGCAGGTTCAGGCCTGGTTGGTATATGGATGGGAGACTGCATGGGAACACCAGGTGCTGTAGGCTTGGGAGAAGAACATGTCAACCCACTCCCTAAAATCAATCTGCCATTGAAAACCCTATGAAGAGCAGAGAAGCACTGACAATAGCATTTTGTCTGTTGTACATAGGGTTGCTATGAGTTGGACACCAATTTGACAGCATCTAACAACAACAATCCCGAGATAGGGTCTTGCAACCCACTCCCTAAAATCAATCTGCCATTGAAAACCCTATGAAGAGCAGAGAAGCACTGACAGTAGCATTTTGTCTGTTGTACATAGGGTTGCTATGAGTTGGACACCAATTTGACAGCATCTAACAACAACAATCCCGAGATAGGGTCTTGCTAAGTCATTCAGGCTGCCTCTAGCCTCAAACTTGTAATCCTCCTTCTTCCACCTCCTGAGTTCCTAGGATTATAGACACATGTCACTGCATCTGACTCATTTTTTAAAAAATCTTATTTCTGCAGCTAAAATTTCAAATACTATATGGAATAGACAGGTGAGAGTGGGCACGTTTGTCTTATTCCTGAACTTATAGGATATGCTTTCAGTTTTTTTCCCATTCAGTATTATTTTGGCTATGCATCTTTACATATAACCTCTATTGTATTGAGATATGATCCTCCTATATCTAGGCTATTCAGGGTTTTTATCATGAAGGGATATTAAATTTTTTCAAAGGCTTTTCTACATCTGTTGAGATAATCTTGTGATTCTTTTTCCTGATTCTATTTATGTGCTCTATTTTGTTTATTGATTTTACATATATTGAACCATACTTGCATTCCTGGAATGAAACCAGCTTGGTCAATACATATGATATTTTTAGTGTGTTATTGAATTCAGTTGGCAACTATTTTTTGAGGATTTTTGTCTCAATGGAAGTTGGTTTATAGTTTTCTTTTTGTTGTGTACTTACCTGCTTTTTGGTATTAGGATAATGGTGGTTTTATAGAGTAAGTTGGGAAGCATTTCTTCTCCTCTTATTTTATAGAGCAGTTTGAGGAACATTGGTATTAGCTTTTCTTTAAAAGTCTGATAGAATCTAGTTGTGAATCCATTGAGTTCTGGGTTTTTCTTTGTTGGGACACTTTTTATTATAGTTGCAATTTCATTGCTTATAAATTGATATATTTGGATTTTTTATGTCCTATTGGTTCATTTTTGCTAGGTCTTAGGTATCTAGAAGTTTACTTATTTTGTCTAGATTTTCCAATTTATTGGAATATAATTTTTCACCATATTCCCTAGTGATCCTCTGGATTTCAGGGGTATCTGTTGTATTATTCTTGTTTCTATCTCTAATTTTATTTATTTGACCTTCTCTTTATTTTGGCTTGTTTGGCTAAGAATTTGTCCTTTATCTTTATCAAGATATCATTTTCAATAACTAACTCTAATTCTTCATATTTCCCTTTTAGTCTCTATTTCTTTTATTTCCACCCTGATTTTTATTATTTTTTTCCTTCTACTAATTCCAAGTGTGGTTTGT
>VMDO01034339.1:0-17022 GCA_007922755.1 Pedetes capensis | reverse complement strand
GGATCTCTTCCAGTCAGTTGCCCAAGTAGCTGTTTTCCAAACCTGTTGGCATAAACATGTTAACACCTCCAGTGCTGCATCTGTTTGTTGAAACATCTCTATTGGTATCCCATCAATTCCTGGAGCCTTGTGTTTCGCCAGTTCTTTCAAGGCAGCTTCCACTTTGTCCTTCAACACCATTGGCTCCTCTTCATATGCAACCTCTTGGAATGGTTGGTCATCTACCAACTCTTTCTTGTATAATGACTCTGTGTATTCTTCCCATCTTCCTTTGATATTTCCTGCATCATTTAATATTTTCCCTGTAGAATCTTTCACTCCTGCCACTCGAGGCTTGAATGTTTTCTTCACTTCCTTAAGCTTGAGAAACACAGAGCGTGTTCTTCCCTTTTGGTTTTCTACCTCCAGCTCCTTGCACATGTCATCATAATATTTGTTTTTGTCTTCTCAAGCTGCCTTCTGAAATCTTCTATTTAGTTCCTTAATTTCATCATGTATTCCTTTTACTTTAGCTGCTCCACATTCAAGGGCAAGTTCTGCTGCCTCTTTTGATATGTAATTTGGTCTTTTCTTTTTTTCTTGTCTTTTTAAGAACTTTTTGCTTCCTTCTTGAATGATATCTTTTATGTCATGCCACAACTCTTCTGGTCTCCTATCATTTGTGTCTAATGCATTAAACCTATTTTTGAGGTGGTCTATGAACTCAGGTGGGATAGACTCAAGGTCATACCGTGGCTCTTATATACTTGTTCTAATTTTCTTCAGCTTCATTTTGAACTTGTATATGAGAAGTTGATGGTCTGATCCACAGTCAGCACCTGGTCTTGTTTTGACATTTAGTACAGAGCTTTTCCATCGTCTCTTTCCACATATGTAGTCAATTTGATTCCTGTATGTTCCATCTGGTGAAGTCCATGTGTATAGACTACGTTTATGATATTGAAAAAATGTATTTGCAATGAAAAGGTCATTGGTCTGACAGAGTTCTATCATGCGATCTCCAGCTTCGTTTCTGTCACCAAGACCATATTTTCCAACTACTGAGCCTTCTTCTTTGTTTTGAACCTTTGCGTTCCAGTCAACACTGATTATCAGTATGTCTTGATTGCATGTTTGATCTATTTCAGATTGCAGATGCTGATAGAAGTCTTCCCTTTCTTCATTTGTGGCCTTTGTAGTGGGTGCATCAATTTGAATAATAGTCATATTAACTGGCCTTCCTTGTAGACATATAGATATTATTCTATCACTGACAACATTGTATTTCATGACAGATCTTGAAATGTCTTTTTTGATGATGAATGCAACCCCATTTCTCTTTAGTTTATCTTTCCCAGCATAGTAGACCCTATGATTATCTGGGCCTATGCCAGTCCATTTTAGCTCACTGATGCCTAGAATGTCAATGTTTATGCGCTCCATTTCTCTTTTAACGATTTCTAATTTGCCTAGATTCATACTACGTACCTTCCATGTTCCAATTATTCATGGGTGTTTACAGTTGTTTCTCCTCATTTTGAGTTGTGGCACATCAGCAAGTTGAGCACCTTAGGGCTTTACTCTGTTTCCGTCATCACGGTAGACTCTACTTTGAGGAGGCAACTCTTCCCCAGTAGTCTTTTGAGTGCTTTCCAACCTCAGGGGCTCATTTTCTGGCACTATATCTGACAGTGTTTCTTTGCTACCCATAGGGTTTTCAATAGCTTGTTGTTTCAGGAGTGGCTCGGCAGGTCCTACTCCCTAGTCTGTCTTAGTCTGGAAGCTCAGCTGGAAACCTGTCCACCATGGGCAATCTTGCTCTTGTCTGAGGTTACAGTGGCAGAGCTCTCAGCCTCATCGCAACACACAAGCCCCCACAGTGCGGCAAACTGACAGACATGTGGGGGATTTGAAAAACTAGTAAGTTATTAATACTTCAGAAATCTTGGCAGTTCCATACTACATTTATTCTGAGGTAGTATTTTGAGTGCGATGTGAACTTGACCTCATGTTAAAACTGGAACGAACTCATATAATGTTTAGAACTTTTGGATCTGTCTTGTGTCATAAATTAGCAAACATTTGGCATCTTTATAATTGTCAAATCCAATAGTATTTTCTTAGTTCTCACTATTTTCAGCTTCCAATTGTATTTAGCACCTAGAACATAATTGGCATAAAATAGGGACAAAATAGATATGAATTGCCTGGATAAATGGATGGATGAATGAATTCTGCTTTCTTTATTTTGAGGTGTTGGGGATAGAACCCAGGGTCTTGCATATGGCATAGGTCTTGCATATGCATATGGCCACCTCTGAGCTACATCTCCAGCCCCTCTGCTTCATATTGTAGCTTTTGGTCTTTATAGCATTGCGTTACCTTTTGAATTACAAATCTCTGTGATAACTTTCAAGATCTCCCTCTGCTATTTATAGTCTCAAGATATCTAGCACAGAAAAATCAGTAACTATTTGTTACATAGACTCAAATCTACCTCCTTATGAGTTGTCCTCTAGTCTTGTGCATCACACATAATTCTCCAAGGTTACGCCACCTAAAATGCATATCTATCACATCTTTAAATCCTTCAAGAAAATTTTTTTTTTGGTCATTAAACTTCTGTTTTTAGAGAAATCTTTTGTTTATTAAGTACAGATGGTAAAATCTTCTATTTCTTAAGTGTCAAGTAGCATATATGTTATTCAAGCCTCACAGTTATCTAAGACAGGTATCACATGACAAGTGAGAAAACAGAACCTTACAGAACTTTTTGTCCTTTTTCCAGGGATGTTTGTTTAATAAGTATCTGGTCTTTCTGGTTCCAGTGACACAGCCATTTACACTACACTTTACTGTAGTTTTCCTGATATTCAGATCTTTCCACAATATGGAAGAGATAAGCAGTATCAATCTATCACTATCTTTCCAGTGTTACTCCTCATCTATAGACAAAAATTATTATTATTAAAGCCTAAAATTGGATCCTTACTTGGAAGTCTTACATAAAATAGCAACAAATGAGAAGTAAGCATATCACCTATATGGAAATAATTTAAAAGAAAGGCACAACAGCTAGGAGTATAACACAATGGTAGAGTACTTGCCCAGCATGTGTAAGGCCCTTGGTTCAGTTCTTACTGAAATCATAGTTCATTTAAGGAAATACTTAAAAGCAATTGAAAATACCTGTATACCTACTTTAAACTATTTTGAAAGTAAGAAGGATTGGTAGACGGATAGAATGAAAGATATGTGATACAGCATTTATAGTGAAATATTAATTATACCTAAGTATATAGATGATAAAAAATATGGGTATTTACAGAAAAATATTTTCAGTTCTTCTGTATGCTTACAAATTTGCATAAGACTGTAGAAAATATGTATTGAGTAATAAGGAAAATTCTTATAACAAAATAATATATTCTAAAAGCAAAATGGGGTAGGATTTAGCTCAGTTGGTAAAGTACTGCTCTGTCCTCTCTGAGGTCCTGGGTTTGATCCCCAGAACCACAAAAATGGGAGAAGGATATGGCAGCCCACTCCTGAAGCAGTCCCCAACAATCAGCCATTGAAAACCCTATGAATAGCAGTGAAGCACTGACAGTGCTGGGCACTGCACAGTGTCCGGTAGCATTTTATTCTGTCATACATAGGGTCTCTAGGAGTTGGACCTGACTTGACAGCACCTAAGAACAACAACAATAGCAATAACAACACAACAAAAGCAAAACAAATAAAAGCTGGCATGATTTAATTGAAGTTGTAGGAAGAAAATGAAAATGAAAAAATTTTCATAAAATTGCCCTATGGTATCTGATTTTTGTTTGTTTATTTCTATATTTTGAGACAGGATCTCACTATGTAGTTCAGGCTGGCCTCAAACTCTCAATCTTCCTGCCTCAGCCTCTCCATTGCTAGGATTACAGGTGTGAGCCACAAGGGGTATAACTGATGCTACCTGTAAACTCGGAAACTCTGAGGTTGAAAATGAGTTTATAAACTTGCAACTAAAACAGATATGTCATCTTTATTTGAGAATGTGTATTAGTTTCTACATGTAGTTCTTCATTCTCAAATGTCGTGAAGGGCATTTTTAAAGAAGCCTAAGGAATCTCAGTTAATTCTTGATTCTAATAAAACAGAACAGAGACTAAACTTCAAAAATGAGAAAAAATGGCTGGTAAATAATATATACTTGATCTTTTAAAAAAACGTAATATTTTATGGAATATTTTGTCTATCAACTTAAATTTTATCTTTATTGTTACAAAGCATTAAGAACTTGACATGGATGCGTATGATACAAAGAAAAGCCTTAATAAGGAATTTAAAATTTCACAGAAATATTAAGCAAAAATTTTTTAAAGATTATTTACTCTGGATAGTTAACAAAACAGTGTTCAATAGTGCCATAAATAGATTTTGCACTGAACCATTACTGGGTGGATAGAAAGAGATGTGCATTTTTGTTTATAAGTCACCTCAGATCACTGTGATATGGCAAATGAGAACAGATTCAGAGGCACAAAGTTAGTAAATACATTAACATCATCCCAAAGCAGTCAAAAGATAAATGCAATCATATAGCAAAAAAAAAAAAAAGGTCCAGTTGTATCTTTGACCTTTCCAAGGATGTGAAGAATCTTTTCCTGTGTCAGAAATCTCTATAGCAAAGATTCTCTTCTAATGATCAATCTAGATCTCAGTCAGGAGATCAATCATGAGCACGTTCTGGTGAATGACATTTTGTATTTGGCCTCATTGAACTCAAATGATAAATATTACTCGAGTAATTTTTCTGGCAAAATTCTTGGACAGCCCTGTCCCTTTCAAAGCATTCTCTCCCTAGTTGTCTTTTAGTAATATCTAAATCCACTTCCAATTATGTTACATTTCTGAACTGGTCCACATCTCCACTCTAGATAGCCATTTTATTTTCTGCCAAACAAAGATACCATTTATGAAGATGAATTTCAGATTCTTTTTCTTGAAGTACTGAGACTGATATTTTTGTCTTTATTGGCCACCAGCAGTGCTTCTAGATTCTGCATGGAGATCCTCTCATTTGTCATCTGACTCCTGAGTAGTTCTATTTCAGAAAGAACAGAATCTAACTCATTTGCTATCATTTCTATTTCTTGATCTTTAGCAACCAACTGTTGATTAAGAAGTTCTTTGCTTGAGTCGAATTTAATACAGAGTTCCCTTGTGGAAGACAGATCTGCAAGTGCAGACACTTTTTCAAACTGAATTTTCTGAAGCTCCTCTTCCATCTTCACAAAGTTGAAATCTGGGATTTGTAAGACCTTTCTGCATTTGAGTGTTGCTCAACCTCTCTGTTAAGGGCATCTACTTTTTCTTTTCATCTGTAGCCCTCTGCTTCAGCAGTGATAAGTTCCAACTTAAGGGTATTGTAATTTGCCTCTGAGTGGTGGGCCTTATTTTCCCAGTTTTCAGCACCTTAATTAGCTTTTCAGAGTTGTTCCATTATTTATGCAAAATCATCAGCAGAAATAATACATAAGTATATTGTTATAAAATAAATTCTGACAGTGTATAAACATACAGTAAAAATGAAATCTTTGTTCAACATAACTATTCATAATAACATTGCACATTTCTTTGTATGCATGCACATACCCAAATATGTACATTAGTCAGGTTTTTTGAAACAAAATAAACTGAAAGTAATCATCATTTATACATTCTTTCAACAAATATTTATCAAATATCTACAATGTAGCAGATAACTTTTGAAAAGAGGTGGAATATAAAATTCATGTATTTACACGCCAGTGGGTAGAGAAAGCAGAGTATAAATATACGGGTGTGTACGTGTGTATGCTTTAGATGGTAACTACTATGTTGTTGCCTGCAGCCATAGCCCTGTGGCATCCGATCCCGTCAGATCTCGGAAGCTAAGCAGGGTCGGGCCTGGTTAGTACCTGGATGGGAAACCGCCTGGGAACACCAGAAGCTATAGGCTTGGAAGAAGGACCTGGCAACCCCCTCCCAAAAATCAATCTACTATTGAAAACCCTATGCACAGCAGAGAAGCACTGACAATGGTGTTTCCCCTGTTGTACAGAGGATCGCTATAAGTCGGACTCGATTCGACGGCACCTGACAACAACAACAAACTATGTTGTTTAGAGTTTTAATAGGGTTTAAAAACCTATGTTGTAGGGTTTTTAATGGCTATTTCAGGATTGCCTTGGGAGTGGGTTGCCACATCCTTCTTTCATTTTGCAGTGCTGGGAATTGAACTCAGGACCTCAGAGACTGCAAAGCAGTGCTCTACCAACTGAGCTAAATTCCAGCCTCTGGTAACTACTCTGGAGAAAAAAAAAAATGACCGAGACTACAAGGATGATGTTTTATATAGGGTATCCAGAAAGGGCCTTATTGTTAAGTAATATTTAAGCACGCTGTTGAAGGATGAGTGAGCAAGGCATTCAGATATCTAGCTATCTGAGAGACACAGTGGATCACATAAAGAGAATAATAGGTAAAAAATTAAGATAGAGCTTGCTTGCCTTTTTCAAGATAAAACAGGAGACTAGTAGGGCTAAAACAAAGTATCAAGGGCCAAAGTGAGTAGATATCTTAGGGAGGTATTGAAAGATCATGGTCATTAAGATTAGAGGGAAACATTAGAAGAACTGTTTAAGTCCTGGATATATTTTTTAAGTACTACCAGAAGAAATTACCTGCAGCCATACCACTGTGGCATTCAATCTCGTCAGATCTTGGAAGCTAAGCAGACTCGGGCCTGCTTAGTACTTGGATGGGAGACCGCCTGGGAACACCAGGTGCTGTAGGCTTGGGAGAAGGACCCAGCAACCCACTCCCCAAAACAATCTGACATTGAAAACCCTATGAACGGCAGAGAAGCACTGACAGTAGTGTTTCGCCTATTGTACATAGGGTCGCTCGCTACAAGTCGGACACCGACTTGACGGCACCTAACAACACCGCCACCACCAGAAGAAATTATTGACGTTTTCTATGGAGGTATGAAATGGTAGCAAAGTCTAAATTAAAGATTCTGACCTGAAACAATGGAAAGATGGAGTTGTTATTTGCTGAGCTGAGACTGACTGCAGAAAGAAAACTGAAATGGATATTTTTCAGTTGTGAACAGGTTGTATTTGACATGCCATTTAGAAATTCAAGTGTGGAAATTATTTCATCAGTTGGATAGATGATTCTCGACTTCTAAGGACAAGTCTAGTTTAACCGTAAGAAATTTGTGAATTATTAGCATACAAAATGTTATTTACATTATGAATCTTAATGAAATTACTTAGGGAGTACAAATGATGAGAAAAGGAAGTATAGGGACTGAACCCAGGAACATTCCAAAAGAATTTTGAAAAATAAATAAGAACAGCAAGATGATTTGATAAGGAAGAGCAATACAATGTTGTCCTTTTACTTTGTAATATATCTTGTAAATCTTCCATTGTTTCCATATATATATACTTATATATACATATATTACCAGCGTGCAGCCGTAGCCCTGTGGCATCCGATCCCGTCAGATCTCTGAAGCTAAGCAGAGTCAGCCCTGGTTAAGTCTTAGATGGGAGACCGCCTGGGGAACACCAGGTGCTGCAGGCTTGGGAGACGGATCCAGTGAACCACTCCCAAAAATCAGTCCGCCATTGAAAACCCTATGAACAGCATAAAAGGACTGACAATAGTGATTCGCCTGTTGTACAGAGGGTAGCTATGAATTGGATACCAACTCGACAGAACCTAATAACAACAATAACATATACATATATTATGTATACATACTAAATTATATGTATGTGTATAAAATATTAAATTTATTTTACATATTATAAAGTATACCCCAGAATTTGTTGTTGTTAGGTGCCGTCGAGTCAGTATCTGACTCATAGCGACCCTCTTAAAACAGGGGAAACACTATTGTCGTGCTTCTCTGCTGTTCATAGGGTTTTCAATGGCAGATTGATTTTTTTGGGAAGGGGTTGCCATGTCCTTCTCCCAAGCCTACAGCTTCTGGTGTTCCCAGGCGGTCTCCCATCCAGGTACTAACCAGGCCCGACCCTGCTTAGCTTCCGAGATCTGACGGGATCGGATGCCATAGGGCTACAGCTGCAGGCATACCCCAGAATAGATATAACATATTCTATTAAGCCTTTCCTGGTGAATTTTTTTTTTTTTATTAGTGGGTTGAATCCAGGACCTCACACCTGCTGGGCATGTGCTTTACTGCTGAGCTACACTGCCTGCCCCATTTTTATTTTAAGAAAATCCCATTAAAGTTGTGCAGGTTGCCTCTGGCCTCAAACTCATGATCCTCCTGTCTCAGCCTCCCCCGTTAGTAGGATTACAGGCATGTGACACCACACACAACAGCAGCCTTTCCTGTTTTCATTGAGATTTATTTTAAAAGTTTTCCTCTGACTTTTATTTTCATTTTATCCAGTTTCATGTCTAGATTTATTTCTGTTTATGATTTGAGAAATATCTCTAATCTTATATTTTTCTAAATGAAATTTATTGAATAATCCATGATTTCCCATAGTGATGAGATGACACCTTTATCATGAAGTGGATTTATGGATTCTGTTCTAGTCCCTTAATCTGCTGATCCACACTGTTTTAATTAGTATAGTTTATTGGACCTTTGGGATCTGGAAATTCAAGTCTCCCATAGTTCTTACTTTTCAGAAATTTTTTAACCTAGTCTCATGTACTTTCTCTTTCAATTAGTTTTAGAATCAGATTATTAAGGTCCATTAATAATCTGTTATGATTTTGATTGGTATGCAGTGAATTTGTAAATCAGTATGGACAGCATGATAGCTTTGTGGTGTAAGTTTTTTCCTTTTGGGAACATAAGAATAACAAGTGCTAATCTTGCCCAGTTTTACTGTGGTTTATTCCTAAGGATTCTATTGTTTCCATTTATATATGAAATATTTATTGGGTGACTGTCACATTACTCACTGTTTAGGTACTAGAGATATAAAATTGAACATAGCAAAGCCCTGTCTTTATCAAACTTATATTCTCATAATAGAGCATCAGACAATTGAAAAGTAAATGAATTGATAATGTCAGGTTATAAATGATTATGGTGAGAATTGGGCGTGCGATTAGAGTAAGATTCATGGGGAGCAAGACAAAATCTTTAGAAAAATCACAGGATTTTGAAAGCAGCATAAGAAAAGCAGTTTATCACCTGTAAAGAAATCATCTTAAAATGAGCAGGAGATTTTCAAAAGAAACCTCTCCAGCCAGGAGAGACTAGGGTGACATATTCAAGATGCTTGAAGGGAAAACAAAACAAAACACAGCCATCCAAGAATACTTGCTTGGCAAAACTGCCCTTTAAGAGGAAAAGAGGGATAAAGACTTTCCAAGACAAACAAAAACTCAGAGAATTCATCACCACTAGTCCTGCTTTATAAGAAATACTGAAGGAAGTTCTTCAAAATGAGATGAAAAGATGCCAAACAATAGCAGAAAAGTACATAAAAGTAATGGCACACAAATCATATTTAACAGTTGTATGTAAATTAAAAAGACAAAAATAGTCATAATGATCAGCATAGGAATTTGTTAATGAAAACCTAAAATAGAATGAGGTCCAATCTGACAGCAGATACAAAATGTATATATTTTGAAGGGAAGTAAAGTGCAAGGTTACTGAATGAGATTGAAGTTAAATTTTTACCAGTTTAAAATAACCTGCTATAGCTATAAAATATTTGATACAGCCCCATAACTACATTAAAAAAATATAGTAGATGCACAAAAGATTAAAAAAGAGAGATAAAGCATACCACTATAGAAAAAAGCATGTTTTAAATCAAACCACAGAAAGACAAGAGGATAATGAAGGATCGAGAATATTGCAAAAGAGACAGAAAATGATGGATTAAAATGGCAGTAGTAAGTCCTTACTTAACTAGAATGGCACAATGGATTGAAGTTTTTTTTATAGGCCTAACTGTACGTGTTCTATAACAGATTCATTAGATTTAAGCATAAATCATGGGTATAACTGAAGGAGTAGATGAAAATATGTCATGCAAATGGTAACCAAAAGGCAGGTGGGTGACTATATTTATATATTTTATATGTATATATGTATGTGTGTGTGTGTGGATATATATATATATAGTAAAAAATCATCACAAAAGACAGAAGGGCTTTTCCTAATGAAAAAGGAGCTAATTAAATAGGAAAATAAAACAATGATAATTATATATGTACAAAATATTACTGCACCTAATAAACACTGATAGTCTTGAATGGAGAAATATATAGCAATATAATAATAGCAGAGGAGTTTTCAGTATCCCACTTTTTATAATAGATAGCTATCTAAACAGAAAATCAATAAGGAAATAGTAGTACTGAACAGTGATATAGACCAATTAGAAAAGATATATACAAAATATTCTACTCAACAATAATAGAATACTTGCTCTCACATTTGCACAGACATTCTCCAGGAGAGACCACATACTTGATCACAAAACAAGACTTAACAACTATAAGAAAATTGAACTCATTCCCCAGTATCTTTTAAAGTCATAATTGAATAAAACTAGATATCAAAAATGGAAAGAAAACAGAAGAATTCACAAATATGCCAAAATACCACACATATAAACTGTTAGGTCAAAAAAGAAACCAAACAGGAAAGTATAAAAGACCTTGAGACTGACAGTTGGAAGCAAGATGGTGGACAGATAGCACACGCCTTCTGTCCCAGAGTAGAGGGAAGCCTTGATTAAGGGTTTGGAGCTCACATTAACTAGATAGGAACAGTGATAGTTTAGACTGGGAGATAGAGGAAGAAGCTGGACAAACATTGAAAGCGCAGATCTGGCTTCAGAGGATCTACACAGAGTACAGCAGCTGGGTTGCCATTCTGCTATTTCACTATCACGCAGACTGCGGATAGAATCCTGGAGAGTCAGAGGGGACTTCACGCACACACCCATGGGGGCCGGACCAAACACAGAGTGCAACCTTGACATCACACTGTCACCCCGTCCAAGGGACACAAACTACAAGTTTCAGGTGAGTCAGTTTGAGGTGGCACATAGAATCGCCATCCCTAGTGGTGCACGCTGTGCAGCCAGAGGCACTGGGCTGATGTAGGACCCTCATGCAAGAAAATAGGGATCAGATCAATGAGAGTGGATACGTGAGGGTTCAGGGAGTGATTGCAGAAGGAACTGGGAAACTGTTACCAGTGGTGCTCGACCAGAGCCGAGACATGGCTTCCTCCCTCCTATTGTGGCGGGACAGTTGTGCAGACACGATCTCCACAGACATACAGGCACATGTACACCCAGATTCCAGAAACACCAGAGGCAATTCTAAGTCATCCCACTGCACTGTTGAGTAGGCTGGGGTCTGCAGAGGCGACTGAGCCCCATGCAACAGAGTGCGCCTGTTTGGCAGAGACTAGCAGCACAATTAGTCCAAGAGCAGTTTTGAGCACTATGGCTGCACACAGACAGACCTGCTGCAGATTCCCTCCAGGGCAGTTGGATATCATCCCGCCCACTGCAGGGGGAGAACTGAGGAGCACACAAGGGGATCTGGACCTCCCAAATGGACTCCCAAGTGGGCGGAAAACCCTGCAATAAAAATCTATGATAGCAGCCATATTCTCTCCATGCTGTAGGCCTTGGGGCAGAAATCTCTGATTTGGCGAATTGGCGCCCAAATTACGTGGGACAGGGAGAACTCCAGGGAGGCCCCCACAGGTTCCACTGCCTCTCTAACAATAAAATACACACAGAATATTTCATGGAACAGACTCTATGGGCACTCAGTGTCCCACTTAAACCTGGGACATTGTGGGGCTCCCCGCCATATCCACTCGATGGAGGGAACCTATCAGAAGCCTTGTATCCTAAGACAGTCTGTGTCCATGGATTGTGTGAAAACACTGCCACCCTGTGTTTTGCAGGGTTCACTGCATCCTGCAGTGTTCACTTCATCTGGTGGAACTGTGCTCACAATTCAGATTCCACTTGGGGGAACATACAAGTGTCTTTTTTGCTTGTTTGTTTTTGTGGAACTGGGGTTTGAAACCAGAGTCTTGTGCCTGCATGCCTTATAAGTGCTGGACTGCTGTGCTTCACCCCCAGCCCATATTTTTTACTTTTTGAGATGCGGTCTCGCTAAGTTACACAGAGTGCCTCTGATCTCAAGCTTGCAATCCTCCTGCCTCTGCCTCCCGAGATGCTAGGATTGCAGGCGTGCACCACTGCACCTGACTACAAGTGTTTTTATGTGTGTGTGGGTGCGTGCATGCATTTTTTTTCTTTTCCGTTTTTCTTATTCCTTTCCTTTTTTTCTTTTATTCTCTTCCCTTTTTCTATTCTCCTTTTTCTTACGCTATATATGTGTTTTTGTTTTAGTTAATTATTTTACCCTTAACTTTTAGGCTTAATCTTAATTTTGATAATAATTTCTATTAGTCTCTGTCCTCTACCTCCTCTTTCCCCCTCTTTTGTCACCAGATCCCCCACTTTCTCATCCAACAGAAAAGAAATAGGATCTATCGCCTCTCTACCCCAGCTCCTTTGGAGTAGGGTTGGTGAACTAGATTAAGAGCCACACAGACTAAACGCCTGAGGAACTACACAGTTTACAAGCTCAAAGAAGCACCAGAGATTCAGCACCACAAAATCTCAAAGGAATAACAGAGGGAGAAGTTCTGCACACTCAGGAGAGAGGAATTCTATTTCCTGGACCATATTATGGGCATACAAAGTGAACCTGTGAAAAACACAAAGGGGCAGGATGAATCTGAAGGTCCCACAGACCAAAGCCCCCCAACAAATTCCTCCAAGGAATCTCAACTCTTAGAGATCTCTGAATTGGGATTCACAGTTATGGTTATAAACATGCTAAGAGAAATTAACATGAATACTACCAGCACCCTCAAAATCCTTGAAAAGAAGGTATCTCACCTGGAGTCCATTTTATCCTCCCAGCTAGAAATGATAAGGAAAAACCAAGCAATGATCATTGAAATGCAAATGAAGATAAATGAATTGAATTTGACTAAAGAATCCTTTCCATCAAGACTGGATGAATCTGAGCTGAGGATTTCCAATTCCAAAGGAGCCGTAAGTGCACTTAAATACAAACTGTTAGGAATGGAATCAATGATAAAAGTATTTAAAAAAAAGATTTTCAGGAGAACTCAAATAGAAAAAAAAAGAAACTTAAGAATACAGGGCGTCCCTGAAGGGGAAGAAAGATCCACTGGAGGCCTTCAAAATCTAGTTTATGTTATCCTCAAGGAAAACTTCCCAGAGATAATACAGGATATGGATACATACATAACAGAAACATTTAGGACTCCCTCAAAAGCTGATCAAAATAGGTCATCCCGGAGACATACTATCCCTCAAATGCTGTCATTAGAAACCGGGGAAGCTATCCTGGAAGCAGCAAGACAGAAGCCCCTTATTACTTATAAAGCAAAACGTATTAAAATTACTGCAGACTTCTCCATATCAACATTGAAAGCTAGAAAGGAATGGTCACAGGTGATCCACATCCAAAAAAAAAAAAAAAAACCTCCAACCAAGATTAATATATCCAGCAAAACTATCTTTGAAAATAGAAGAGGAGTATAAGACATTTAATGATATTGATGCATTTAAATGATATGCAACCACCAAAACAGCCCTGTGGTAATTGTAAATCAATTACCACATGCCGGAGATATAAGACAGCCCTATATAGGAAATCAAAGAACTGGTTAGCTGAAATGAGTGCAACCCAAGAAAGGAACAAAGGAAACATGATTCATAAACCAAAAACAGGTAATGATTGGATATATAACAATAAATACTATTCAATAATGACTGTTAACGTAAATGGTCTTAACTCACCAATTAAGAGACAGAGACTGGCTAATTGGATGAAAAAACATAAAGAATCAATATGTGGTATTCAAGAAACTCATTTAACTCACAAAGACCGGAGTAAACTGAGAGTTGAGGGCTGGAAAACTATACCGAGCAGGGGGGGAGCGACAACAACAACAACAACAACCAAAAAAAAAAAAAAAAAAAAACAGGTGTTGTAATTCTAATTTCAGATAGATTCAATTTCATTCCAAAACTAATTAGAAGAGACAGAGAAGGAAACTACATTTGAAAAAAAGGAACAATCGGTAAAGAACCAATAACACTCTTAAATATTTATGCCCCAAACACTGGGGCACCTAGCTTTATAAGACAAACTTTGTGGAATATAAAGAACTTTATTGGACCAGAATCCATAATAATGAGAGACTTCAATATCCCACATTTGTCAAGAGACAGGTCATCAAAATGAAAAATCAACAGAGAAACGTCAGATCTGATCTCCACCCTAAACCAGTTGGATCTCACAGATATATACAGAATATTTCATCCACACGAAGAAGAATACACATTTTTCTCAGGTCAACATGGAACGTTTTCTAAGACAGATCATATGCTAGTCCATAAAAACTCCCTCAACAAATAAAAAAAGGAGAAATTATCCAATTTCTTATCAGATCATAATGGGATAAAATTGGAGCTCAAGAGCAAGAGTAATTCCTGAAACTTTACAAACTCATGAAGAGTGAATAATACACTGCTGAATGACCAGTGGGATGGTGATGAAATCAAAATGGAATTTAAAAAATTCCTGAAATCAAATGATGATGAAAACCCATCCTACCAAAACATATGGGATACAGCAAAGACAGCTTTAAGAGGGAAATTTATACCAGTAAGTGCCTTCATCAATAAAATAAAGAAGAGCTAAATAAATGACTTAATGATGCATCTTAAGACATTTTAAGACATGAGGCATCTTAAGAAATCCAACAACAAATCAATCCTAAAAGGAGTATCCAAAAAGAAATTACAAAAATAAAGATAGAAATATCTCAATTAGAATCCAAAGAGATAATTCAAAAAATTAAAAACACTAAGACCTCATTCTTTGAAAAGATTAATAAAATAGATACTCCTCTGGCCAACCTCATCAAAAAGAAAAAGGGAAAAATGAACATAGAACTGATTACAAAAGAAAACAAGTCCATAACCACTGACTTCAATGAAATACAGAAAATCTTCAGGGATTACTGAGAGGCTGCATTCCCAAAAATATGAAAATGCAGAAGAAATGGACAAATTTATTAACATGTATGACCTACCACAGCTATCCCCAGAAGACATAACTGACCTAAACAAGCCCATTACATATACATAAATAGAAAAGGTAATAAAAAAGTCTCCCAACAAAGAAGCGCCCAGGTCCTGATGGATTCACAGCAAAATTTTACCAAACATTTAAAGAAGATATAATACCTGTCTTCCTCAAATTACTCCAAACAATAGAACAGGAGGCAACACTCCCAAATTCATTCTATGAATCTACCATCACCCTGATACCTAAACCAGGAAAAGATTCATCTAACATAGAGAATTATACACCCATCTCCCTTATGAATCTAGATGCAAAAATATTTAATAAAATTCTGGCAAACAGAATCCAGCACCATATGAAAAAGATTACTCACCATGACCAAGTGAGATTTATACCACAGATGCAAGGCTGGTTCGACATACAGAAATCAATTAATGTAATCCAGCATATCAAGAAACTAGCAAACAAAAACCACATGATCATGTCAATTGATGCTGAAAAGGCCTTTGACAAAGTGCAACACCTTTTCATGATAAAAATGCTGGAGAAGATAGGTATAACAGGCAAATACCTTAATATCAAAAAAGCCATTTATGACAAACCTACAGCCAACATTGGGCTGGGATTTGATGCTCAGTTGGTAGAGCACTGCGCTGAAGTCTCTGAGGTCCTGAGTTCAATTCCCAGCACCACAAAAATGGGAGAAGGGCCTGGCAATCCACTCCCAAGGTAATCCCGAAACAGTCAGCCATTGAAAACCCTGTGAGGGTCGCTATGAGTCAGATACCAACTCGACGGCACCTAATAGCAACAACAACAGCCAACATTATATTAAATGGAGAAAAACTGAAACCATTTCCTCTTAGATCTAGAAAGACAAGGATGTCCTCTCTCTCCTATTTAACATAGTAATTGAAGTCCTTTCCAGGGCAATCAGAGAAGAGAAAGAAATCAAAGGGATACAGATTGGCAATGAAGAGGTCAAATTATCCTTATTTGCAGATGATATGACCTTATACGTGAAAGACCCCAAAACCTCAACCAGAAAACTTCTGGATCTAATTAACTCCTTCAGCATAGTCACAGGCTACAAAACTAACACACAGAAATCAATAGCTTTTCTTTACACCAATTCCAAACAGGAAGAGAAGGAAATTTCAGGAAAACTACCATTCATGATAGCCCACCAGAAAATTAAATACCTTGGAATCAATCTAACCAAAGTCCTTTCAGATCTCTATAAGGAAAATTTCAAAACATTAAAGAAAGAAATAGCAGAGGACCCTGAAAAATGGAAAGACCATCCCTGCTCCTAGATAGGGAGAATTAATATGGTAAAAATGGCCATCCTACCAAAAGCAATCTATAGATTTAATGCAATACCCATTAAAATTCCACTGACTGACTCTACAGACATAGAAAAAATGATCCAAAAATTCATATGGAACCACAAAAGACCACGTATAGCCAAAACACTCTTAAGCTGCAAAACTAATGCAGGTGGAATCACAATCCATGACATCAAGCTATACTATAGGGCAGTGGTAGCAAAAACAGCTTGGTACTGTCACAAAAATAGGCCTGAAGACATGTGTAACAGAAGACCCAGAAATACCTCAATACACCTATGTTGTTGTTGTTAGGTGCCGTCGAGTCGGGTCCGACTCATAGCGACCCTATGTACAGCAGATCGAAACACTTGCCGATTCTGTGCCAGGCAAACCATCTTATTTATGTTTAAGCCCATTGTTGCAGACACTGTGTTAATCCATCTGGTGGAGGGTTTTCCTCTTTTCCGTTGACCTGCCACTCTTCCAAACATGATGT